>VCJH01002265.1:2359-13126 GCA_024140565.1 Backusella australiensis | reverse complement strand
AAAAAAAAAAAAAAAAAAAAAAAAAAAAAAAAAAAAAAAAAAAAAAAAAAAACCAAAAAAAAAACGGAGTTTATAATTCAAATAAACGTGCTAAGATGTGTATTTGTTACATTTTTTTACTGTTTCTTGATATTTTATAGGAATGCCATGTGGTTTACAAGTAATAGCGAGTGATAATGAGATAAATATGAGTAACGAGTAATGTGATAATATTAGTTTTGCTTGATCGAGAGTGATCTGCTTTTCAAATCAAGATCTATATCGCTTTGGATACTAATTTGGTAATATTCTTATTATCATTCTACTTTACTGATTTGCACTTTTATACAATCACATGCACATCCATGATATCTACTTTGAATAGTATCATTAAATAAGTAAACCAATAGAGTAGATGTATAAAAGGAAAGAAAGAAGGGAAAAAAAGGAGTAAGGGACTGTGTTTGAACTTTTTTTTCAGTTGGAAAAGTGTTTTGAAACTTGGGAAAAAAATCCTAAATTTTATACAACTCTTTCTTTTACTAATATCAAAATGATTATGGGAAATGAATCCATTATGGTAAAATATAAGACTCAATGTAAGTGACATTGCTAGGCATTAATTAAGGATCTGAAGGAAACAGAGGGAAACTCTAGAAGCTGATGCTCTATTTGTTTATCAACAAGTGAAACAAAAAGGTTATAGTCATTATAGTTATAAACTTTAATTAGTTATTAACTCTCTTTATTAACCTTGGCTACAAGCAAGACTACGAATGAATGAATGAATATATATCACTTTATACTTGTAAGTAATACGCATATTAGATGAGTTGCTATGGTAGTGATATCATACAAGATTTATCATAAATTCATCCAGTAGTGTCGTTTATTCTTATTTTTATTGTTGATGGTTGCCATAATTACCAATTACCATAGCAACCTTTTATTTTCTTATTTTCATTGTTGCTACATGCACACAAATTAGCTTAATTTGACAAACAATAGAAACAACACAAGCTGACAACTATTCATTTTAATATAAAAGCAAAATAAATACATTCAACTGATTCCATACTTTAAGATTTCTCTCTTTTTGCCCCAAAATACAAACTTTAATAAGTATGAATATATTTTATTCGCTCAGTTTTACTCTTTTTTTTCTTTTCTTTTTTTCTCCCAACCTTTCCCTTATTGACGCTCTTTTACTCTTATTTATTATTTTCACACATTTATCCGACATGAGTTGCATGCATTGTATTCCTCAACAAGGCCTGTCTTTTCAACTATCACCATCCTCATTCAAGCATGATGACCTGTTACTGACCCCACCAACCACACCTACCAAGGAACAGTCCCTTCCATCAATGTCACTGGCAGAACTGATACCCATCGCTGCCTCCAAAATCAAAGAAAATATACCCCAAAATGACGATGAAAGGGTCAAAACAAAAATGGAAAATGAAATCATTCAAGTGCGAGAAGATATTATGAAACACCACTGCATCAAAGAAAAGTATTTAATGAAAAGATGGATGAAACTGGCACTTGCATTACCATTAGACAACCAGCAAGTTCGACGAACAGATTACATGGTGAGCTGGTTTGAACACAAGGAAAACATAAAAAAACTGTCGATAAAAGAGATTGAAAATGTCGTAATGCGACTGGAGGCGCTTGTCTAGTACTTGTATTTGGTGGAATAATCCTTCAATGACACAACGAGACCTCTACCCTTGCGAGCACCGCGATAAACAGTCTATATACATATTTAATTATTATTATTTTGTAAATAAAGCATCATCATCATATTCATCTCTTTTACCTCTACTAAATCAATCATTTCTTGTTTATCGTCTAATGCCCAATTGATCTTGTTGTTGTTACCCGTTCCCAGATCAACCATGATGTGTTTGTTTCTAAAGAAGAACATGGTCGTACAAGGGTCGTAAAGTTCATACATCTATCAAGTCATAGTTAGCTATATATTGTCTTACTATATACACACACTGCTTACTTTGTTAAAGTCGGGTACTTCGGTGATATCAACCAAGTAAATGACTGCAAAGTTCTTGACTTTTTCAGCAATGCTATAAAGCACTTCATCCATTTGCATGCAGGTTGGATCCCAATCGTGTCCAAATCGGATAATCACCACTCTATCTTCCTCTGATAAAATGGCCTGATCGACTTGCCAGCCTAAATATAAATAGTCAGCTATCATTTCGTCTGTTGATATTATCCATATTTTTGTTACCATTTGTTAAATGGGGTAAGAAATACTATAACGAAATGGATTAGTCTTAATCAAGTAGTAAAAATAAAGTTAATACTTACAGACTATATTGACACGTTTGAAATTGAGAATAATGAGGAGCTAAGTTAGTAAATTGAATACAGTTCCTTTAATGTTCTTCTTTATATTACCATTTAATCTATATGACAGATCCCAGTAAGAGTAAAAGGGAGAGAAAAAAAAATGCGACGCAGCATATTTCTTGAGCTGGGACCTATTTATATACACACTAAAATCTATGAGATCACGTGGACTAACGTGAACCTTTAACTTTACACTTTTTATATCATTGCCAATAATGCACTTGAAAAGAAACGCTTCAGGTACTCGCGTACAGTTACATGGAAACTATCCAGAAACACGCTGTTTATTATATATGGACCTTAAAAAAATGGGGCGTTCTAACATACATATCCTTTTGTAGGAGTACATAGGCAAGAGAGGCCGTATTCAGACAAAATAGAAAATACCTTCTCCGAATTTCAGCAAGCAAAATCAAGGAATGTCTATTTGTGTAAACTAAGGTTAGCTCATGGTTAGGCTCACATGATTAAGCGCTCAGCCCAAAAGTTATATCTGATTTTGGTGATTCCGAGTTCGTTTTCTCTTTCTTTTCTTTTGCTCTCACTTTTGTCCATATTCAAAACAGGTATGGCCTATCAACAGACAGAGCGTAAGTTGACTTGTTTTTATGAAATAATATAAAATTGAACTTACTTTTGTCTAGTAGCTCGAGTTGAGGATAAAGAGGTTATTATCGATTCTCTTATTCTGCAGAGGGCAAAATGTGGCAATCCGATAGCCCAAATTGAAGTCGGAAAGGCGTACTTTTACTCTAATTATATGGAAAACAACCGCCTCAATACGTTTGAGTGGATATCTCGCTCTGCAAAACAAGGAAATCTGGAGGCACAGTTCAGACTAGGCGACCTCTATGCTCTTGGATGGGGAACTAAACAATGTCACGCGAGTGCCTACGAATGGTATACCAAGGCCGCTATTCAGGGCTACAAAAAGGCCTTGATTAGGATACATAACTTATATCAAGAGAACATTAAAATGCATTGCCGTGGTCAGTTGAATTCTAATGAAAGAGGATGGGACGAACCTTATTTTTTAGAAAAAAGGAACCTCAGGGAAATAAACGAATATCGATTGCAAATAACCAAATCTATTCTAAATGGCGTAATGGATTATTATACAGAGCAATATAAAAAATTCAAGGCATCAGATCAAGAAGATCCTGATGCTCAGCAATACCTGGGATTTCTCTATCAGCACGGATACGGCACAAAGAAGTATACCAGTGTAGCCATCGACCATTATACAAAGGCAGCCGAGCAAGGTCTGATTGACGCTCAGTTCAATTTGGGCTTTCTCTACCAACACAATACAAAGATCAAGTTTAATTACAGAAAAGCCTTTCACTGGTACACTCTGGCTGCAAAAGGTGGGAACGTAGCTGCTCAGAATGGTTTAGCCAATTTTTATGAAAAGGGGCTGGCCACTGATATTGACTATCAGCAAGCTTTACATTGGTACAGCCAAGCAGCAAATTCAGGTCACTCAGGAGCTCAAGTAACTCTTGGAAAATGGTATCGAAAGGGGCAGTACGTGGAACAGGACTACACTCAAGCAGCTAAATGGTATAAATCGGCAGCAAGTCAAGGAAGTCAAGTAGCGCAAAACTGTCTTGATTTATTATATCGAAATGGAAATGTTGCTGAAGAGGCTATGCCAGAGTATTCTTCGGAACCCTCAAGAAAGAGCAGGTTATGCTCAAAACTTCGACTAGACATTGACCTACTCGACAATGATGGCATCAATACTGAACAAATAAAAAAACTAGCAATAAATGCATCCAAGGGCGATGGAAATGCAATGTACGAAATTGGACTCAATTACTACGACGGCATTAATTTTACTCAAGACAAAGACATTGGATTCAAATAGATACGTAATGCAGCCAATGCGGAGCATAAAGAAGCACGATCCAAACTGGCCAAAATGTATAAGCAAGGCGATACAGTAGATCAGGATTATCACAAAACAAGTATATGGACCAAAAAATTAGCCAAAAAGAAGGACAATGTGGCACAATACAACTTGGGTATATTATACAGTGGGGGTCTTGGTGTACGTCGCGATGATCTCGAAGCTAGTAAATGGTTTATATTTTCTTCTGATCAAGGGAATAACAATGCGCTTTGTGAAATGGCAGAAATGAAATATTGTGGTCATTCGTTTACTGAGAATACAAAAGAAGCCGTGGATTTGTACTACAGATCTGCAATTGGAGGAAGTATGGATGCATGTACTAGTCTAGCACAGATATATCTAGATGGTGATGGAATAGAGCAGGACTGTGATAGAGGGCTGAAAATGTACGACTATGCTGCTAAACACGGGAATCCAAATGCTCAATACATGTTGGGATCGATGTACGAGAATGGTGAATACGTCGAAGTAGATCATTTAAAAGCCGGTCAGTATTATTCGATGGTTTCTATTACAGATAGATTTATTACAGATAGATTTGATCGCTGGTTTTCACTTGCCGCTAAATTCTTGAATGGAAACGTTCTCACTCGAGACAGCAAAAAGGCATACTCTCTTTTAAAATCGGCTAAAGAAAAAATGGGTAGAGCTGGAATATTTCAAGTTCCAATGGATTACCACCTTGAGATTACCAGCTATTACAATCTAATTGACATGTTTGTCGAAGTATCCGAAGCTGGCATTGACAACTTGGAATATAACATTGGATATGCGTTTGAACATGGGATATATTCGTTCACAATGGACGAGATGTTTGCGAAAAATATGAAGAAGACTCTCAAATGGTACTCTGCTTCTGCAAACAAAGGTGACTCCCGAGCATTATACAGACTGGGACTTATGCACGAGGAAGGGAGGGGCACCAAGAAAAATACTGCCATTGCTATAGACTACTACAGAAGAGCCTCTGGCAAGGATAATGTTGACGCAAAATATAGGCTGGGGTGCATGTATCTGACAGGCCATCACATTTCCCAGGATAGAGTCAAGGCATTTTATCTATTCACGAGCGCATCAAATATGGGACATTTGAAATCACGTAAGGCTTTGATGCTTCCAGACGGTACTGAAGAGGTGAATTCGAATGAAGATTATTTAACCCAAGATGAGGACGTTTCATTTACTGAAGAAGACCAAATCGGAATGCTGGAAGCTATGGCTGAAAGAGGTTTGGTGGCTATTCAATACCAACTTGGAAAATATTACCAAAACAGAAGTGATCCAAAGGCTATTCAGTGGCTCACTTCAGCAGCTCAAGGCGGGATATCGGATGCTTGCTACAGACTAGGCGTTTTCTACGAAGAAGGAACATATACTCAACAAAGCTATGAAAGAGCTATAGAACTGTATGAAACAGCTGCAAAAGGGGATCATGAAGATGCCATTTACCGTTTGGCAAAGTTGTACCAGTTTGGCAGAGGAATTCCTGTTAATTTTGTCAAGACATATGACTTGTATCTCCGAGCCTCCGAAATGGGGCATTTACTATCTTTCAAGGTTTTGAATATCATAGGTGATCCATGGCAATACTCCACTGATACCGCTCAGGAAATCGTCTTTGATACCACATCTCCAGAATACCAGCAATCGCTTTTGATGTGTGAGCATGTTGCTGAACAAGGAAATATTGAGCTACAATACAAACTAGGCACTGTTTATGAAGATTATACGACAGATCCAAATTACTCAAAGGCGTTGAAGTGGTACAAAATGGCCGCATCCAACTCGCATAGGGAAGCTACATACCGACTTGGATTGCTCTACGAAAAGGGGCTGGGTATCGTTCAAGATCATAAAGAAGCAATTCGGTTATTTCGACAGGCCAAGGTCATGAATAGTAATGCTGCCATTTTCAGCTTGGGTAGAGCTTATCAATATGGTTATGGTGTTGATGTTGATCCACTTAAAGCAATTGAATATTACACACTTGCAGCAGACCTCGGAAACTCACAATCTCAGCACACTCTCGGAGAGCTATATGAAAAGGGAGAGATGGTTCAGCCTAATATCCTTGAATCACTAAAATTGTATACAAAGGCTTACTCACAAGGATACGACGCGGCAAGATCAAATTTATTCAAAATGTACATTGATATACCTTACGAAGTTGTCTTTTATAAAAAACTTCATAAAATATTACAGCTTATTGTTTCAACTCAATTACCGAAATATCTCGAAAATTTAGACAGTTCAGCGTATTATCACTATCACAGAGCATGTCATAGACTTGGATATTGGTATTACCAACAAGGTGAATTTGAACGTGCATGGTATTGCTTTTCAAAATCGTTTAGCAATACAGACATTCACCGGCAAGATGTTGATCTCATAAAGACCAAATATATCAATGCCGCAGACAGAAACGACATGTTGGATAAATTCCAGACACAGGAGAGTCTGTTAGACAGTATGGATACCTTGGTACTATATACTCTAGGAATGGGTTACTATGGAGGTGCTTTTGAAGATTCAACGGAGGATGGATCCATGAGAGATGTGCAAGAATCTGAAGCTCTTGGAAGCGAAAACACAAAAAACCGAAGAAACACGATCCTAAAGCAAGATTATCGCAAGGCGTTGGTCTTTTTAGAAAAAGCCGCAGAAAAGGGTCATTATGGTTATGGAGTTAAAGTAAATTTTGGGAAGGCTCGAGAATGGTATGATAAAGCTGCTACAGACGATGCAGAGTATTCCAACAAAGTTGGACTGGTGTATTATTGTGATGGTGAGCTTCAAGACTTTTCAAAAGCTGTCAAGTACTCTGAACGCCGTGGAAAAAATTACTATTATGTCATACTTGGATTTCGCTATTTGTATGGGACTGGGGTAGAGAAAGACTACAATGCAGCGATAGAACTTTTCAATGGACTTACTCATACGTTGATACCAGTCTTTTATCTTGGTTTTGCATATTACAATGGACCGGATGACATTCGCGACTATAGCAGAGCCTTTCGATTATTTCAAAAAGTTCTAATATTTAAACCTAATGACAGACCAAAGAGCGTGCTTGGTCGCTTCAAAAATCCGTCAGAACACAACATATCCCACGACGAATACTCGTTTACACTAGAACCAGAAAGTGCATTTCAAGGTGAAGCCTATTACTACTTAGGAATTATGTACAAGAACGGACAAGGAGTAGCCCAAAATGGACGTAGAGCAAAAAATTGCTTCTTAAATGCAGTCAAGTATGGAAACGAACAAGCCAAACAATATCTTGAATGAGATTTTTTACTTTGTTTATTATAAAATAACAAGATTTTAATCTAAAGTCTTTTACAAGTTTATTATAATATGTGTCAAAGCACAATTAAAAAAAAAAAGAGAGAGATAGAAAGAAAGAATGCGGTAAAAGGAGGGGAGGGGAATTATCTTATCGATGTTATTATACATTTTTTTTATTTTATTATTATTTTTGTATGATTTATTCAGAAGAAACAAAAGAGACGCCATTAGGACCAACCTGAGCATAGAAAGAGGGTTGACCATTGGTGGAGACCTGAGCATAACCGGGGTGCTTTCCCTTCTTTGGAGCAGGCACAAAAGGCTCGGGTTCAGGACCTGGTGGGAAGATGGCTGCATTTTCAAACACTTGGGTAGCAGAATCATTTGCTGCTGCCAAGGCATTCATTCTAAATGATCAGTTTAGTCCATATGTTCTATATATGCTTTTAGTGGTCATTCTATTCTTACAATTTTGATCTTTCTAATCTTGGTTCCACACGGGATGTTAAATAGAAATCACCTGGACCCTTCAATTTAACAAAATCCTAAATTATAACAGTGTTGAGTATATCATATCCAACAAAAGTAACTTTTCCTAATCCTCTTACAGGTGTGCCCATAATAAAGTTGCGAAGTGATCTTGAGATTCTATTCATATACTGCAGTTTAGGTTGGAATGAAGGACTATCAACGATGTTTTTAATGAATGTATATTGACGAAGAGAAGAGCGAGGAGAAGGCACCAATGGATGATCAGGGAAGAGACGAGTAGGTTCTGTGCGCTTATCCCACATAATCAAATGGGCAGGATTGGCCTGATACTCCTCACCGGCACCGAGTGAAATACGATAGATACCACCGTAGTGACTAATGGCCAATGTACCGGGACCACTTACTTGGTGAACCAATCTATTCAAAATACCCTATTCAAACACGTATGAATCGATCGATCCACTGTTTTCTCTTGACTCGTCAACTTACACTTTCGCTATTCAATCCCAGATCAAATGTCACTTTCTCGGTCTTTGCTAAAAATGCATCGCGACGTAAAATGTATTTTGAGCCGCTCTTTAAATCAATGGTGGTGATTTCGCCTAAACGTTGAGGTGCCAATAAAATGTCGCCTGCCACTTTCTTTGTATAATACTAAATGATAATAATAATAATACGGTTACTGTTTCTGATAACAAGTGCCATTTCGTCTTTTTATACCTTTTGGTAAAACATGGCGTCACCCAATAAGCCTCTAGCAATTGACTTTGCAGTCGTGTGATCCAAGGACAACTTGGATACGACTCGACTGGATGCACCCAAGGCAGAGCCAGTAGCAGCGGTGATATGACTTTCAGCAGGCAACTAATTATTACAATTTTTTCAATATCTATAAAATGATCCACTCCTTAAAATATATACCTTGACTAATAAAGCAGAGCCTATATACAATGGTTAAGTACTTTTCTATTCACGCTATAAGAGAGAAAGTAGAACTTACCCACGCCAGCAGAGACAACTTCAAAGCTGGGTTCCGTCTCAATTTCAGCGTGAACATCTTTATAAAAAAGCAAATGTTAATGTTGTTAAGACGAGTGCGTTCTTCTTTGTACCTTGACCGACTTGAGAAATGGTGCTGTTTGTTACTGAAGCAGCATTACGTTGAAAAGATTTCAAGGAGCGATCAATAGTCTCAATACCAGACTTTTTTTCGTTAAAAGCAAGTCCAACGTAGGTGCGACAGGCTGGTCTTGCTTTTAACAAGACACGTCTATACATCTTGGCTTGTATAAATAAGAAAAAAGGAACTTTTTAGCACTTTTTTGGGTTTTGTATTATTTTTTTCGGCCTGGGGGTGGTTCTTTGAATCTATTTATTTTCCAACACCGCAGTCTTCTCTTTTCAGCTCTCTTTCGTCATGTCTTCAGTAAGTACGCTTGGGATAACCCTGTTCTTGTTGTATTGACACTGTCGTATCCACAGCAACAGCAACAGCAAAGAGAAAAGGTGAGACAGTTGATGGAATTCACTCAATTGAGGTTGGTATTCTTATTTCGTGTTGCTTCATCAGCTGTTTATATAAATCTATTTTGTGTTTATAGTGATAAAGATTGTATTCAGCTCCTAGTCAATACAAAATGGAATTTGCATCAAGCCCTTAATTCCGTCTATGAAGGCACTGTCAACTTTACACCAACCAAGAAAAAGGCCAACTACAACCTTCAAAGCATCAAGAGCATGTTTGATGTTTATAAAAGTAACTCTATTTCCACTTTTTTGTTACAACCTGTGCTAACCTGCAATACAAAATACAGATACGCCTGATAGTATTACCGTAGACGGCACTATGCAGCTCTGTAGTGACGTTGGTATTGAGCCCACCCAGCTCGAGTTCCTGCTCCTCTCCCACCAGCTTAACGCGGAGAGAATGGGCGAGTTCTCGCGCGAGGGCTTTATCAAAGGATGTGAGAATATCGAAGCAGATTCGATTGAAAAGTTAAAAAACGCGATTCCTGTGTTATTGAGCAAGTGGAAACAGGACGACTTGTACTTCAAAAAGATTTATCAATACGCCTTTCTGATGGGAAGACAGGCGGGACAAAAGAGTTTATGTATGTAATGTTACATTAGTGTGTGTGTGTGTGTGTGTGATCGAGAGATGTATTAACGTGTTATTACATAGCATTGGATGCTGCTATTGAACTTTGGAGGCTATTGTTAAAGGATAAATTCCAAATGTTGGAAAATTGGATCACCTTCTTAGAGGTAAAGTATTTCTATAAGAAGAGTAGAGTGTTGATACTGAAATGATACATTAGACACATCACAAAAAGGCCATTTCAAAGGATACTTGGAATCTAGTAAGCACCTTGTAACCATTGTTATTGAACACGCTATTAAATGCTATTTCAAATCTTAGTTTCTTGATTTTGTGGGTCAAACTCAATTAGATATTCAAAACTATGATTCTGAAGGCGCTTGGCCAATTTTGATAGACGAGGTAAGTAAACAATGGGCGTATCTTCATACTTTACTTAGTCTCTTTCATAGTTTGTTGAGTATATGACTGCAAAATAGTATCACTTGCTGCTTAACTACGTCTCTATGAACTTTCAACTTCCAGTCCATTCACTAACACACACACATGCACACGTACTCTTCCTTTCTATACACTACACCTGTTCCTAATCCCAATTAAAGAATAAAATAAAAAC
>VCJH01002258.1:9250-20349 GCA_024140565.1 Backusella australiensis | reverse complement strand
TTTTTTTTTTTTTTTTTTTTTTTTTTTTGAAAAAAAAATGTATATTAATCTAATATTATTTTTTTTAGATCCGGTTCCTATGTTTACATTATCGATGACGGTATGAACATTGAACACAAGCAGTTTGAAGGCCGTGCCAAGTGGGGTTGGTCCGCCTACTCTGGCACCTCCCGTCTCGGTGAAGGTCACGGTACCCACGTTGCCGGTATTGTTGGTAGCAGCACCTACGGTGTTGCCAAAAAGGCCAACTTGATCGCCGTCCAAGTTCTCGATGAATCCGGTATTGGTTCCATCTCCAGCATCCTCGCCGGTCTCCAATGGGCCACCGATGAAGCCAAGAAGCACAAGGGCAAGGCAATCATCAACATGTCTCTTGGTATGCAAAAGTCGGGTGCCGATGCCAAGACCATGAAGGCTTTCAACTCTGCACTCAGTGGTGCCGTCAAGGGAGGTGTGCCCATTTTCGCTGCTGCTGGTAACTGGGGTAACGATGCCTGTGATAATCTCCCTGCTGGTAACCCTGATGTCTTTGCTGTTGGTGCCTCCGACAAGAACGATAAGTTTGCCTACTACAGTTCCTACGGTAAATGTGTTAATGTCATTGCACCCGGTACTGATATCAAGAGTACCTTCATCGACTCCAAAACATCCACTCATACCTTGTCTGGTACCTCCATGGCCTCTCCTCATGTTGCTGGTGTCGCTGCCTTGTTGGTGGGTGAATTGAGCAACCCTACTCCTGCCAAGGTCTACAGTGCTGTCAAAAACTACGCTACAGACGGTATCATCAAGTCTGTTAGCAAAGGTACCAAGAACTCGCTCTTGTTTAATGGTCAAAAGTTGACCAAAAAATAATCCATCTCTCTCTCTCTCTCTCTCTCTCTCCCTTTTTTGTCATTTTTAATTTAATTTATTATAATAAATGTTCCTGTTTTTTTTTATTACGGTGTTTTTATTACGTCAATAAAGGTGACCCCATTCAAAAATTGATTATCAAGCTATTTAGTTAGCTGAAATTTTGTCACAATGTATAAAAAAAATAATAATAATAAAGAATCCACCATTGTTACAGAACTAGCTGATGGATATTGGTTTTACAAGGAACGGGCATCAGGTCAGGAGATCTCAGTCCTCGCATCTTATTCGGAAGGAGGCGGCGAGTTACAGTAATTAGGTGAGTGGTCATCACGAACACAAATCTACACTCAAACAGTTTTAATACAGAAGACCGTTTCATTCATCCCACCAGGTTATACACACCTTTTTTTTTTTGACAGAGTTTTCTTTTGCTTTTTAACGACGAAATGCACTATTCAAATGCCGTCGGTATACCATTGGCAGGCAAATAGTAGAAGTCCAATATCCCTTTGGCACAGTGTGGTAAAGAGTTTTGAACAACAGGAGACTTCATTATAAATGGCGATTCTTTTTCTCCGGTAAGGACATCAAATAGCTTCTTCAAGACTTTCTTGACTTCACCGAAGATATGGATTCTGTTGTCGTAATTTTTATATATATTATGACTTTATTAGATTATTTATTTTATTTTAATATTAGACTCGTGGCCTTGCTCTTGGAAATGTCGCCAGATTCAGAGAAATACATAATTCATATGGAGAGTAAGTTAATAGTTGTCATTCATAAACAAGATATATATATATATATGTATTAATATTTTGTTATTAGTCCAAATCGTGAAGATCAAATATCCAACTACCATTTCGCAAGCTATATCCTCAAAGACGGGCACATTTGGGAACTTGCCAGTCTGAAGCTGGACCCCGTTAAACACATACCCATCTACGGCGACGACGAAAACTGGCTCAAGGAATATATTCAAGTTTTAAAGGAGGAAGAGGTCCAGAATGAATCCAGATTTATTACAGCCAGGGAATACCCTTTGCCTTTTATCACCAATTTGGCAGGCTCTGCAGTCGCATCTCAAATGGTCTTAACAGAATTCCAGCATGAGGATGAACAGGTTGGTACTGATACAGTTACAAGAGATCGTCAAAGAAAAAGTCCTGACGCAGAGACACGAAGCGCTGCACCCTTAACTGGAAGACAAAATAGCAGAAAGCGTGATTGTCACGCTCTCGATGATGAGATAGTGGAGGCTGCCAGACAGAAAATCGCCAAGCAATGATATGGCCTCCGCAAATAGCTTTATTTTCAAATAATATAATTCTTTTTTTTTTTCACTTTTTAAAAAAATATTTTTTGTTTCATAATTTTATTTTATTTTATTCTTATAAAGTCATATAATAATATTTAAGGTCTTGATGGTTCCTCAAAACAGAAAAAAAGTATTTTTTTTTAATCCACAGTATTCATCATCTTGAGACATGCTTACATCCTTACAAATTCAATTTCAGGATGAACTTGTAAGTTTGGAAATATGTAGAAAAAATAATTTCTTGTCTGATGTTGAGATAAATTCAAAAAAATTGATTATATGTCGATGAATGACAGCAACTTTGGGTATTCTTTTATTTATTTAGTCATGTAAAATTTTGAAATATTACCATTGCTTTTTTAGAATACAAACATATAAGCCATTAATGTGTATGATTAGATGGATTAGTTTTATATTCTTGGTTTCTTGTATTCGGTACACTCCTAATAAGCTACGGCCATATAATGTAGAAAGCACCAAATCCCGTCCAGTGCACTTCCTAATGTATTTAAATCTCTAAATAAGTTAGTCCCTGTATCAATTATCTCTTTTGTATTACTTACAGCGTAAACATCCATCGATTTTTGATATCAGGACATAGTTTTAAATATCGTTAGGTATGTAATAAATATTTCGTGACGCATTATTGTCCCGCTCCCATAAAGTGTTACAAAGTGGATTCATGCTCTTTTTGACCGAGTAAAGTGGGATGGCGTCAAGTGCGCCATATTTCGCACATGGCACTTTGAGCATATCTTTTATTGATTCTGAATTGTAAATACATGAGGAACTCAGTATTTATATCTATAACTTACCTGGTAAAGTGTTTTGTGACCATTACCAATACCAGGAGACCCTCATAAACTTTTTATCCGAGGGAAATTCGCATGCACGGCTTCCAAGTCCAGTAGATTTAGTGCGATTAAGGTTTTCCAGAACTGACCTATTTTTTAAGCGAAAGATGATGGCATTACGGATAAAACTGAATGTGAAATCAAGCATGAAAAATCGCCAACTTAAATAGTCACATTTGTGGCTTTTTCACCTTCCTTTTGATGTCCACTTTTTTTTGGCATGCCTTTTCTTTTGCTTTACTGATTAATATTAAAAACATCATGTCTTTTCAACTGAACTCGTCTGAAAAGACCAGCAGTCTTTTAAGTAATGTACTTGGACTTTACATGGCAGACGCAGACACCATTCATCAAAACCTCACTTTTATCCTTGACATCTTACTCAATCATCGGTTGCTATGCAACAATAACGATAATATTACCGACGACCTGTCAGCCGTGTATAAAAAATGGACAGTGCGTTTAAATACACTATTACAATCAAAAACACTTGCTGCTCGTTGGTCGGGTATCACGCTTGTGCGTGTCACTTGCGAACAGTCACCTTCCTTGTTACTAGCCAACGCCAAAACCTGGACTGCCCAGCTTTTAGGGTTTTTAACAGTGAGTATACATATCATATACCCAATACGACCAGTAAATAAATGATTTTCTATTCCATAGAAAGCAGAACCTCTTGTTATCCACCAAGAGACCATCAAAACGCTTCGCTATCTATTCACTTACACCGCAGATAAGCCCGAGTTACAAAGAGAAGTCGCTAGCCCTAACTTGCAAAGATATAACCAGCTGTTGCTTTCACTTGGACGTAACCAGTCTCTTTTGGTAAGAAAGAGTAAGAATAATAATAAAATGGGATAGAGATATTCACACCTTGTGCTATTTTTTAGCCTGACGTTTTGGATGCATTGACAGCAAACATCAAGAACTTCCCCTCCACTGCAAGACACATCTGTGATCAAACCTTACAGTTATGTCTCTCTTGTTTGGACGGTACAAGAGACATTGAAAAAGAGACTATTGAAAAGAGCATCACGTGTATAGTTACATTACACAGCATCAAGTCTGGCAACAACAATGACCAATGGAAGGAATGTGTATTACGCTTAATAAGCTCTATTCACCAGTGTTTGAACAGACTTTTTGATACAGTGGATGAAGGTATATATAAATGCTCGATCTGTTTTTATGTTGACTAACCCTTTTTTATATATAAAAAGAATACGATCAATCGGAATTACCTCAGCCCTATCCCTTCACCACAGTATCAGTAGATTATATACAAGCATTCCCCGTTTTACTTAAGCGTATCCAATTATTACAAAACTGCATCTCTGACTTCTTGACGTAATTATCATTGGGATTTTAAAGTAGAATATAGACTAATTTTTATAAATATTTAGAACACCAACATCTATCGTTGTCAATGTACCAGTTGTTCATTTAGTGGATCTTATGTGCCGTATTTATAGTGTGTTTGAAGGATCATTGGTATGTTGGGAATCACAATTGGGATAATATATCGTGTATTGAACAATAGAATATATTTTTTAGATGCGTGATTATAAAGAAAAAAACGAGTTTTTTACTTTAATGATGTGTCTTCCTGCCCTCCATTTAAGCACCAGTAAAATGTTTAGTAGTTTATTGTATTGGTAAGTGATGCTCGTTTTGTGTGTGTGTGTGTGTGTGTTTGTTTACTAACTTGCCTCATTATAGCTCTGGCCAAGAAATGATGCGTTATAGTAAATTATTTTCTCGAATTCTCATTCGCTTATTAGCCGAGCACAAGCAAAAGAGGTGAGAATATAGCATATTAATTTGAAATGAATGAGACAATTAAAAGGTATATTATAGAACATTAAAGATCGCCGTTTATCAATTAATTTCATTGTGTCTTGAAAAATGCGGCTATTCCTTTGGCGAGGTCATTTCCAAACCTTTAATTCAATCCATTTTGGGTGATCTTGATATGGTTGATCATAAAATATCAGCACCTGTACCCTCTTCCAATACTCAAAAGGTAACTATCAATATACTCTTAAATTTCAAGAAATAAGACAAACTGATTCATTGCTGCTATATTAGAAATCACATAAAAAGAGAAAGACAGAAGTTACCAATTCTGATTTACTAACTAGTCGATTATTATCAACCGCTGATGCTGATGTTCAAATAGCAAGTCTTCAGGCATTGGCTAGTTTATTAGAAACATATGGTTTTTCGATGGATAATGGCCAGAGATCATCCGTTGATGGAAAGATATTGTCTAGACTTATTCAGGTTATCCAACCTTACGATTTAACAAAAGAGGAAATTAGTTTGATCAAATATGAATTATACAATTGTTTGATCGTGTCAGTCATGCATCCTATTGAAACACAGGCATCAGTTCTCCCTCATGCGTTACGTGTTTTTGGTGCTGGTGTAAATGAGCAAAGTAACAATGTAGGTCATTTTTAAGAGAGAGACAGAGGAAGCTATATACTTACATTTACATTGACTATCTAGCTCCAAAGTATTTGTAAAAAGGGCTTGTCAATTTGTGATTTGATTACACACAGTAGATTACCTCCTGTTCAAAGAGTTGCACCAAAAACAGCACCTGTTGTTGCAGTTACTGTACAAGAAGAACAAGAAGAGGAGGAAGAGGGAGATTTCATGGAAGTTAGTGAACAAAGACAAGAGATACTAGTAACCAAACCCATTTCACAGCAATCGAGCACTCTCAAGAGTAATGGAAAAACAGTAACAAAACCTAATGGTTCATCACTACCAGTTGCTGAAAAGAAAATAACCCCAGCACTTAAAAAGGTGATCGAAACACCACCTCCACCATCACCACCAGTAGTAGAGATTGAACCAGTATCATTAGAACCAACACCTATGGAGCCTGTTGTTTTGGATTCTTCAGCTGAGAATAATCCAGTTATCGTTTTAGAAGAAGAGGAAGAGGAGAAGAAGGAACAAGAAATTACTAGCTCTGAAGTTACTACTACAACTACGGTCACTGCGACTACCATTATTGAAGACGATCTGATTGAAGATGAGGATATGGAAATGCCTTTGATTGACATGGCTGGTCCAGACAGTGATGATGATGAATAATAATTAGTAATATTATGTTATTATTCTTGTTATGTATAAAATAGAAGTTGTTATTAAAAAGTGATTTAATTAGAAGTATCCATTTGATTTTTTTGTCTTTTATTTTCTTCTGTGCTACCAAATAATACATTTTCATATTGTAAATGTCCCATGTTCTTTTGTAAGCAATCGCATAAATGTTTATGGCATAAAGAAATCAGGGAAGAATATAGTACGAGCTGGGTCTTAAAAACTATTCACAGACGATCAAGTTCCTTTCAAAAAAAGAATAGTCTACAAAGATGGACAAACATATTCGTTTTAAATATTAAAAGAGGAGGTGTTATTTTATAAAATCAATTTTAGATGTTTTTTAAATAAGAGCAAAAAAGCGATATATAATACATGAAGATAGGGAAAAAAGCAAGAAACAAGAATAGTACAATCTAAGTAGCATGGTTTTTGAAATACTGAGTGAGGTTTTCATAAACCAAAAATGTAATGCAAGTTCCAGGTAAAACGCGGAAAACACTAGGTGCCAGACCTTTATAAAAACCAACATATCCTTCAGCTTGAGCAATCTTTTTCGCACAATCAATCACACCAGTATAAGTGTCCCTGGTAGCACGGTCCTTTAAAAAATGTATAAGCAAAGAGAATGTTTAAGAGTTCCCATATTTAGTAATACTTACTTGGAGTCTGCTCTTTAATACTTGGTAAGGATAAGTGATCACTGCAGCTGTAACCTTTGAACTAGCCGCCATCACCAAATACTCTGTTTGGCTCAACTGAGCATTGTGCTCATCCTCTGATATAATGCCCTGTTGTTTTCTAATTTCATTTCTTCTCTTCTTCATCTCCTCATATGCCATGAATTGAATTGCACCGTGCGATACACCAATCAAAGCAGGGACAATGCCTCTATATAAACCCTGTATTCCTTCTTCCAAGTATAATCGCTTTAATCCGTTCAATAAACCAGTATATGCATCAGGTGAGTTGTGGGTGGTTGTGCACATTCGAGTCTTTACTACCCATAAGGGGTTAGCCATGATGGCTGTCAAGGCACCTGGTTTATTTTATTTTTCTTATTAGATTTCTTTTCATCTCCTATCTGGTTGCGTTATAAGTCTCTCTTTCTTACCTGCTTCAGCAGAAGCTGTGAGATGTTGGATTGCCGAAAGTTTTCCTTCTTCATCTTTGGTCATATACTTTTTGATTAGACTATACCTGTTTAACGACCAAAATGTTAACTATACGATATACTCACTCTCTATCTCGTTTTATATACAAACCATCCGAAATAAAAACCCCAACTAATAGTAGCGCCTGCCATGTTAGGTGTGACACCTCTATATAAACCTCTCCACATGCCCTCTTCCTTTAAAATCGATTTGAATGATCTGATTGTTCCTCCAACCACGGGTCTCTTTTCAGAATATCTAGCAGCATCGACTATGGTGATGGTATGGGTATTTTATATTTAAAACTTTGTGCATATCATTAAAAGTTACCTTGGAAACGAATTTTTATAAGGTCAAGAGGGTGGAGTAAGGCTGTTGATACCATACCAGCACCAAAACCTGCTAACGCTTGGTCCTGTCAAAAAAAAAAAGACGCTGGTTGAGAGAGGTTGAATAAAACCATAAAAAAATCAACTTACAGCGTGAGGAGACCAAGTATATGACTTTGTGTTGCTCGACATTTGGTTCTGAATGAGAGAAAAAAAGAAGAAGGAAATAAAAGAAAAAATGAATTTCTTGTATTGTCTTGGTTTTATTTTTTTTTTTCCATAGCGCATTTGGAGGAACCCCGCAAAAGTCCATGGTGACTGTCAAGGTTGTGCGACACAGAGTAACTCTATTTATCGGTTCAAATGCAATCACGTAATAGAGAATATAAAGAAAAGTGAATTATATAAACATTTGTTCTTTTTTAATATTTAAATAAGTGGTATAGTTATAAATACATTATTTGCTTTCTACTGATTAAACCCACCCATTGATTGCAACTATACACAATCTGTATTTGTAAGCAAGTATAAAACTTAAAATTCGCATTTAGTAGTTGATGTGTATTTTAAGCTGCATCTTTTTAATCAGTGCTCAAGTGGCCATTGGTAGGTTAATAAAAACATTAAGCAACTCAATTCATTGTTTTTTATCCCAAAGATTTGGAGACCCTTAAAAGTGTTTACTTATAAAATCTTCCTAATTAAGTATTGCGCTGTCACAAACATTCATATTTTCTCTCTTTAAGAAACGTTTAATGTATTTTCAGGAACAAACATTACTTGAAATAGAATGCATAAAAATAAAGCGTATCACAATGTATTTTACATGGTCATAACTTAAAAAGAGTACTGCTTCAGAACAAAGGTCAGATGCTCATAATCAGTTATTCGTTGAATAACTTATCCTATGAATTCAATGAGCTAAATAATGAATTTCCATTCTCAGGATTCTGGTATTTTCATTTGAGAAATAAGCTGAATCGAGCAAATGACCAATTTCCTATCAAATAACGAATTGAGTTTATCCATCTCATCAACGTGCTGTTCAGTGGTTCATCCACCTGAGGGATAACATATCTGTTTTAAATTTTTGGTGTTTTTACCATGGGAACGCTATTGGTAATGATGCCTATTTTTCTGAGATTAGTTTATGTAGATACCTATCTGATAAATACACCAAATCCACGAATATTTATATACTTGATATGAAGGATAATAATAATATACCTTTGGTTAACTGCATGACTAGGTGGTGAAATATGAGATGGATATATAAGAGCATCTCAAACGGTCGAGAGAAATCGATTTTAAGCGGAGAAAAAGCCGCTTTTTACATATTTTTTTATCTTTGCACTGTAAAAGACCGGATATATCGACGAATTTGTCGATCCTGATTTTTTATTTTTGCTTGAAACACACTTCTCCCCGTAATTTAGTGAAATCCTTAGAATTTAAGGTAAATATCAAAACAATTTTTCACTACTTTCATTACTTTCAAGTCTAACAGTCAATTCTGACAAAAGTTAGTTAAATGGGCGAATTTCGACGAATTTCGTCGAGAAAAAAAACCGCCTTTTTCCCCGCTTAAAATTTATCGATTTCGATTTCTCTCGACCGCTGGAGATGCTCTAAGTTGCTAGATCGCGAGTACGTGGTCTCTTTGGTTACGTACTAATTGAAAGATACCACGACGGCTGCCTGGTTTGTTATCTATTTTCTCTTACATGCCCTTGACTCACTTCTTGGAGAGGTTGGTTATGACTTCATTGATAAAACAAGAGTTGATACCCATCGCTGCCAAATAGCGAGTAATAATAGTCTCAAGGAGATACCGATGTTGCTTATTCTATACCCTGATACGACTTCTTCTTTTTTCTTAGTCTTTATGTTTGTGTAATTTTATTTTATTTTTCTTTTTTCATAAATCTGTTTTGAGACATACATAATGTACTTATTACATAATAATACGTGACTATATCTTATCCGATTTTTATCAGCATAGGACAGAATAGAAAATATATCCATTCCGGTAAAATTAAAGGTATTATATAACTTGTCAATCGTATCTATAAATAATTTATTTCAATAAAGCTCATTTTTATTGCAAGGATCAACATCCTGATATGAAAGATAAATTTATCATAAATTATGATAAATAGCAGATTCCACTTCGCTGCCCTGCGTTTTCAATTTAATCTAGCGACATTTTAACACTGACCTTTGTGTATATTAAGCTTACGCATAAGCATTATTTGACTTGTTATGGTTTGTTTAACCTTTTAATATGTTATTATGAGTGTTACCATAAGAGAAACTAAAGCGGTAGAGTCAACTATGTATATATAAACCAAACTCATCTTCACGCCATTATAATTCACGGAGTGATGACCATCTTTAATAAAACTGTTTTTATTATTACATAGGACCTCGTTCTATACTTTAAGTTAAACTAAAGAAACAGTAGCACAATTTTTCTTATTAATAATAAATCCAATAAGCTTCAAACATCTATGATTTTAATCTCTGGATTACGTACCTATAAACATGAATTTGTAACATATATGGATGAACAAAACTGTAATATTTTACTTTTAAAGTTTGTTTTTGCAAAACATAATGCACATTAGAAACCTGGGCCAAATGTGTTTTTCCTTTTTCCCTACAACTTCTTTTTCTTCTTCTTCGATTACTGACGTGAATAAAACAGACAGAGTCCAGTTCTTTTCGTTTAATGAATATCTCATAAATTTTTTAATATTCATATTAATAAATCTTGCTTTAAATAATTGGATTAATATAGAGTTGCACGTCAAGAGTTACAAAAAAGCTAAAGGTTCAACTAGGATACCGCGGCTGTAAGCGAGCTGACTCAAAAGAGGGGATGCATATACGATTCCCATTGTGTATATAGGAGAATAGGAGTAAATGGAACAGAGTAAAAAAATGCCGGTGGAGGTTTTTAATTCACTGTACATTAATGGGTCTTTCTTATATGATCGTATGTAACTTTTTTTTTACCATGTACAAGAAAAGAAAAATGAAATACTCTACTGAAATAAAGTGATACAAATTCCAGTAATATCCAGCTTCAAATTGATGATCGCAGCATAAATAATGAAATATCATTTAGTGTTACATTAAATTTGTGATACAGTAACCCCATTACGGCATTAATCATATATATCCTCATTTCAAATTACTATTTGGTTTTTTTGTATGAAATAATTCAAACTGGTGCCATTTAGTTATTGTTTTGTTGTGTATCTGTAGTTCTTTTACGCGTAAATAGCAATTCAGTCATGACATCATGCAGAGTCGTCCCGATCAGAAAGTAATTGGTTCATCTATGTACGACTTGTGGTATTTCAGTGTGGAATAATGGAAAAAAAAAACACACACACATTAACATTTGAAAAAGTCACTTGAGTTATAGCCATTTATTTAACCATTTCTGGTAACTAGTTGTATA
>VCJH01002256.1:0-11402 GCA_024140565.1 Backusella australiensis | reverse complement strand
AATTTGAAAAACTTTTCTCATTAATTTGAAAATTTTTCTCAATTTCTTGAAAAACACAGTACAACAAAAGATTTTATCTTGCTGAGGTTTTTTGATATGCTCTTTCTGATGGTACTACTCGTTCTTCATAAAAAAAGATAATGCACTTCCTGCTACTATTTGGCTGTAAAATTGAAAGTATTTACATGATCGATCGAGCCAATTATTCATGCTACAACAAAAGGTTTTATCCTACTGAGGTTTTTCGATATGCTCTTTCTAATGGTACTATTCGATTTTCACGAATCCAAAAAAGCACTTGTCGTAAGGTCTGGGTTGGAAAATGTAACGTTACACAAATATGAAGAGAATGGTAACACAAAAAAGTGTTTTATCTTACATTTATAAAATATTATAAAGAACATATTCTGAAAATATGAGGACGATCGAAGTTACTTCGTGGTAATTTGCTAAGTATATGTAAGGGGATTGAACTAATGGCGTCGTCACGGTGCTAGATGCGAATGTAGTACAACTGGCAGAGTTGGTTTTAAGGTGAAAACTCGTTGCAAATCGATTGGTGGTACTTACAAATTTGTCACACGTGAATTGAAGGAGATAGAAGCGTTTTAAAAAGGGGTGTCTAAAATCAGCTTTTTGGAGGTAATTTACAGATGGGTATTCAAAGGCGCGTTGGGCAGCCACAGTAATGGAGCTGAAACCATATATTAAGAGTTTTTGGAAAGCTATGGAGAAAAAAAAAAGTAATTTGAAGTCAATTGAGCGACGTATGATCTGCCTAAACGACATTCAGGTCAGGACATTGTTAAAAGTTAGCGAGCACACACAGATCTAAAAGAAATGACTAAACGAAATGGCTAGATCATTATAAACCTGAATGGCTGAATGGTTGAATGTTTGAATGTTTGAGTGGTGAAGCAGTGGAGAACTCAAAAGCTTGCATGGTGACATGAGCACATGAGTGAATGGGCTAATGTGAGCATGGTGAGATCTAACTAAGAGACATTTATGTAAAATGAGTGGGCGGTTAGTTCATTAGACCAGTAATGCTAACAACAAAGTTTAGAAAGAAAGCCATAACTGCGTAAAATTAAAGCGTTTTATTTATTTAATGATTATTATATAAGTTTCTAAAGGCATACTATCTAATATAACCGCGAAATGGGTTACTAGGTTCTGGAGAGCTCTTCAATGACAGCCAATGCTTCCATGTCAACATCCAAATCAATATACTTGAGTAATGTTCTGTCAAAACCAAAGAAATAAATGTCACTGGCTGTTCTTACTCTACTCATTGATACATATAGCTGACCGTGGGTACGCATGTGCGAGTAATGAATGGCAACCTTTTCAAGAGTCATACTTTGACTCTTATGCACTGTGGAAGCAAAGGCTAAAGATACCGGATACTGAGTGCGCTGGAAGCCAGAGACCGGTACAGTACGACTGATCCTCTTAATCCATTTAACACTGCCTGTAGTTTTATGCTGTACTTTCAAGCCTTGGTCACCCACACCCAACAAGAGAAGGAGAGCGCCATTGGTCCAGCCTTCAGCTACGTTGATGTTTTGAAGAAGCATCAAGGGAACACCAAGTTTAAGCCTAAGTATCTGATCCAAATGAGTGGACAGCAAGGCATTTTTCCCTGCAGCTACGTTGCCTGTGATGTAGTCCTCCGCTTCAATCTCTATCACCTGACCTTCAAACCGCTCTAATGCATTCCAATTAGCCTGCCTAACCATATCGTTTGTGGAGTACAGACGCATTGCATTTGGTGGGATATCCTTGGTGGGAACCATTCTAGCAAAAATAAAATCGGTTACCTCCTTATCAAAAGCATACTCCCTCACTTTATTCAGAATTCTGATGAAGTCTGGATCAGACTGACGTTGAGGCTCGGTCAAGAGCAATTTGGTAGCTCTTTTAAAGATATGGCTCTGGAAAAAGGAACCAGCAGAACGAGTGGGATCGACGGGCGGCAACTGTGCGAAGTCTCCGAAAAAAATAGTTTCGATGGAAGCAAAGAAGCCATCACGACCTAGAGTCTATGGAGTAGACACAACAAGAGAGATGGTGCATTAAGGTTGGATGAGAAAAATAAAAATGGAAGTGATATAGTTAGAATGAGAATATAATACGCTAATTATGAATTACAAAGCACTAACCAAAACTAAAGCTGCATTCAAAGCATCAACCATTCTCTTACTAAGCATAGAACACTCATCAATGAGTAAAAGAGTTTTTTTGTGTGTCTTGAAGTGGGTTTCCAAGGTGACCGAATTATAACGGTATGATCCATCAGCATCCATACCAAAAAACTGATGAACTGTTGTTCCTTGGATATTTCTTGCTGCTACACCAGTAAGGGCCAACTTCACTACTTTATATCCCAACAAAGTATACTTCAAGTACAACATGTTAAGAAGAAAAGACTTTCCAACACCAGCAGCACCCAAAACAACATGCATGCACAAGTGGCTATTAAGCAAAATGGTTTCATAGATCATTGATTGCGTATTGCTTGCAGTTTCCAACATGGTTTCAAGACGCAATACCATCATAGTAGGTGTCAAGACCTCTTCCCCAACCTCAAGATCCTCCTCGGTCAAGTGATCCTGATTCTGGATTCTACCTTCTTGAACAAGACTAAAGAACAGATCTACAGATACAAGCATAATGCTATTAATACAAGTTAACCAATACAATCCAACTATATGATATACCTTTCCAAGAGCTATTATGCTGACGATAAAGACTTTCAAAATCAAACGAAGGCAACTGGAGAATGATCTGCTGAAAGAAATACGGTTCACCGCTAGCACACCGGAAATAACGATGCCTACACACTGGGAACCTCTTACGCAAGCGAAATTTCCGACCTTGGCGATCTTTGGTCTCAACGGGAAGCATACCTTCGTAACCTCTAGCATTAACACGACGCTCCTCCCCTGGTTCAGCTGCTACCTCCTCGTTATCCAGATCAACATCTAACTCCATATCCTGATTAAACTCCTGTTCTGCTTCTTCTGTTGTCTTGCATAAGTTATAAAACATAAAATATTGCGGATAGGTTATATCATGAAGGGCTCGATTACGCTTCAGATACTTGTCAATAGGCCTCTCAATGAAGATGTCCTCCGAGTCAGGATGAAGTGAAGCTATATCTTTTCGAAGAATGCGCCGATCGTCATCTGGTAAGTTTGTATTGATGAAAATACAACCAACTGAGCTGTGCTGCTTACTGAAACCACAAATGTCATAGACTGCTTCTACTGCACTGATCACACGATGCTCAAAATGAAACTTTGCCGATCGCCGTTCCTGGTCATCAGCCTCAAATTCAACACCAGTCTTAAGATCCTGCTTGGTAAGATACTTGGCTAAATAATTGAGAGCGCGTTTACCATTGCTGAGCTGAATATCCATTGAAAACTGAAGTAGACGTAGCAAGAATGGGTTATAACCGTTGATGAATCCCTCACCAGCATCACGCTTATAGTGCATTCTATTGTTGATAATCTGCGTTCTGTCATTAGGCAAGTATGGATAACCAAATCTGCAGATATTAGTGCCCTCTGGAGTACAATACGAGGTGCACCTATGAACCTGATACTTTAAAACCAACGCACGCAAGTGACTATCTTCTTCTTCTGTAGGAATATTTGCAACAACAATATTTTTTTCTATTAATTCGTCCATTGTAGCCTTGGTCCAAAGAACGCAGTGAACTAGAAAAGTATTTACATGAGTTAAGGTACTCTTTCTTTACAGCTATAAACACATACCATGAGGAGCACCTCTCATTTGCCACTCAACCACATAGCTGAAGTTTTCTATACCTCCAATCATACGAGCAAAAACCTCCAATATATAGTGGTTAAAGAATTCAAGCCACATTCTGCGAAAATGAAACGTATAGATGGCCGGATCTTCCCAAGGCTGTTTGGACCCACACGCATGCCTAACGTGCTCGCTCATATCGCTCATGGTAATGGTAAAGAACAGTTGAGGCTCCCCAAACTCCTTGAACATGGCCGAGAGATCAAGGAAATTACGACGCTTATAGGTATACGAAGTACGCACATTTGTTGGAACCCATGATGTCTCTCTTAGGTCATGATTTCTGCTAGCATTATTATAAACATCCTTTTGGGTTAAGTTGCGGCCATTAACGGATACTGCAAATCTGTTGCTACTTGCAATTGTAGCTCGTTCTGTTGCATCAACAAGAAAAAACGGAAACTCTGGATCCTCAGCCCAACGCCGATCAAAGCTGAAGAGACACCTTTTAGCATACCCTCTCATTGTTTCCTTGTTTTTGGAAGCTTCTGATAGCCCCCTCTGATCTTCTGGTTGCTCCTCTGGACGTTGTACGGATCCATATAAACTGTAATGGCCAGTGCCTGTACTGTAAATCCAAGGAAATAACAAAGCCAACAACGATGGGTTGCCAAACGAAATCCTGGAGTTATCCATCAAGTTTTCACCAACGATGAGATCATTAAGCTCTAGCTGAGCTGCTCGTGACGGCACATCGGCAACTTCTCTTAACATGTTCATGTCCCAACCCGGAAATTTCTGTTGGTTCGTAACCAAGTGATACTGCATCAGCTCCCTACTGAAAGAGGGAAGCTCAAACCGAGCAAGAAGAGGATTGAGGCGCTTCAGCTTGCGAAAGACACGACGAATATTCAGAAGATCAATGTTCCTACCCTTTGATTGATCTCTAGAGTAGACCACACCCAAAGAGCCACTATAAAGCATCCTAGCAAAATCATAACTCAGCTGAGCAGTAACACTACCTCCAAGAACATAGTGACCTTAACCACCACGTGCAATAGGCGTTCCACGTTCCATATTGGAGATAATCTTGATTGGAGACAAATGGCTACGTTCAATATAATCCAATCGAGCAACTTCTGGAATAATAGGACCGGGATGAGCATAAGGACATTCTTCTGAGCCTTCCGTATGCTTCTCACATACAATGACTTGATCTAGTAAAAAACGTTTTACAATTGAGCTTAGTGACCATTCCATTATACCCTTACGAAGACTATGTTCTTAATCTAATTTACTTACTACTATGACGTATTACAATGGGTGGTCTTCCCCATGCATTACAAGGCAAGCGATGCAATGGTGTCTCACAAATACGATAATGGGTCTCCTTTTCGTACATGAGGCAACAACAAATGGCACAATAAAAAGACATTTTCTTAAGGCGAAAGTCATTGAAACTGTCGACATGGTTCTTCATACGCTGAGTTAACCTAAACTCTGGTCTCCCCCTATAACGACGACGAGAAACCGCTTCACCTGACGATAACCTGTTGCGTGTAGATCTAGGATCCTGTTCATTATTTAGAGCATTTGTTCTCGCTTCAATGCGCTCACGAAGTTGTCTTCGCAATTGCCGTCTACTCTCTCTTAGTGCAAATCTAGCCAAAGGAGTTGACATTTCGGACGATGGAGAGAAAGGAAAGATGACTATATTAATAGCAGATAATGAAGAGATAAGAGAAGAAGAAGCGCAAAATAAGTAACAAACAAGAATGAAAATAGAGAAAAGTAGAAAAGAGAAAAGTAAAGAAAATTGATAAAAAAAAATAAAAAGCAAGTATTATAAATAAGATTGAAATTCAGATGAAAAGTAAGATCAGAATGATTCACTAAACACGAGTTGGATAGCATTCAATGTAGCTGAATTTATATTTCTTTATTAAGCTATAGCTTGTATCTTTATTTGGAGAGAAAGGTTAAATCTAAACGTGTAATACCATTGTACAAAGAATCATAGGTACGAAAAATAAACCCCCAAAAAACCCAGAGACCATAGATACTTTTACAAAGTACGTTTAAAACCCAACCTTTACCACAAAAACATTAATTTATTAATCCATCATTTCAGAATCACCAACTTGGTTAGAATGAGCGAAAACACTGGTAGCGTTAG
This sequence comes from Backusella australiensis, assembly GCA_024140565.1. Classification (NCBI taxonomy): domain Eukaryota; kingdom Fungi; phylum Mucoromycota; class Mucoromycetes; order Mucorales; family Backusellaceae; genus Backusella; species Backusella australiensis. The sequence goes on along the minus strand of VCJH01002256.1, from coordinate 5,446 downwards.
AGGAGGAGGAAGAGGTGGTGGTGGTGGGAGTAACATTTGGATTAGGAATGACATTATTAGATCTTTGCACGGTTGCATTGATATTGAGACACATGAAGGCAGCAGGAAGAGGAGCAATATTCACACGTGCGGTTGCCTGCTCGGCCAATTGAAGTCTCAAGCGCTCAGCCTCGGTTCTCGCATCCGTAGCCTCAGCCGAGTTCTCAGTACTCAACTCACCGCGAACAACATCACCTCCTTCAATCAAACCTTGCAAAACAAGAGATTCATGCAGCTCCTGCAATTGAACTGCAAACTGATCAAGAGTGCGACCAGCACGAGCCATAACCAAGGGTGAAGCCCAATTAGAACCAACAAAACGCATGACACAATACTTGGTCAAGTCCGAGAAGTCAAGACCCACCTTCGCAAACTCAGTCAAGGCTGGTAGCACCTCATTGTTCACCCGGCCACGTTCACGCTTCATGAAATCACAACTACCCGAAAGACGAGGTCTAGCTTGGTGAGCGTCCGACAACCATGCACGCATTGTGGCTTTCGCTTTTATAGCGATTAACGAAAACGATAATTAACATATTAGCTTTAGGAGTATTTTAATAGAGACCCAATAAGTTATTTCTTACCTCTACAATTCATGACCACTCCTTTAACAGCGTATCTCAAAGCATAATACATGATATTAAAGTCGGTACTGTAGAGATTGATGGGACCACCTGCACAAGAGCCTCTAATTTCCATGCGAAGACTATTCTTAGCGCCTACCGTGAACCTAGGAGGTCCGTAAAGCTCCATATCTGCATCAATATAAAGTGCCATTGAAGATGATAAAACTAAAAAGTACGTGAGTGTAAAAAATAAGGGGGAGAAAATCAATAAATAGAAACAGTAACAAGGTAAAAAGCAATATATATATATACCAATATAATTACAATAAGCTATGACTTGAAAAGGAGATATTATTTAAAATGAAAAGAAAAAATGGTTGGGGTAATAACATTCGACAGCGCAATCTAGAATCAAGTCTTGCATCATTGAAAACGAATAAAACTAAACTCAATTACTCATATTAAATGTACAACTATATCAGCCAATGTTCTACTAACACAAGAATTAAGTTCCCATGAACAGCTGGAAATGAAATAAAGCATTGCAAGCGGAATTATATTATTCATGTGAATAAGCTATAATTAATCGTGCCATCTGCCTTTAAAAATATAAATATGAGATAAAATGAGTGAAAAATAAAGAAATCAAAAGCATCAAGTCTTCGCAACATCGATTATCGAATACTTATCTTATTTATCGACTGTCGAAGTAGGTAAAGCAGCAAGCATCGACCCTTGTTATTTATTGCATCGAGCAGCGATTGACGAACTAACCATCACTATACTGTAGTACAATAATAATGTCATCCTCTAACTTCATTACCACTTGGGGCTACATGTTTCCACGTCAAATCTATTTGCAAGAGAGACAAAATGGCACCAATAGAAATGCCCGTTATGTGTTTGAATTGTCGCACTCTGATGTGTAAGTAACTATTGATGCTTTTGTTATTTTGATTAATGGGTATTTAATCCTATATCTCCTAATTTAATATTATCTTTTTCTAATTAGACAATATGCTACAAGAGTGGAAATAACTCGTCAAGTTCTTAGCGTTGCACAGGTTGAATACAGCCGAATTGCTCCCACGCCATTAGACTTGCCATCCACCACCACCAATGACGCATTATTTGTTATTGTTAGTGGTTTTTCTACAGCTGTAAGATTGGATATGGATATCATTGGGGAGATCAGTGACTGTCGGCAAAGCGTAATGGCTTCCTCCATGTATATTGTACCATGTAACCAGGTCTACACCGAAAGACATATTCTTAATAGAGCAATAGCACGAGATGACAACTTTGATTCCGCTAATTCCTCAGCTCAAAACAATTTAAGACAATCTAATCTAGTAAACACGAGATTTAGATTGGACACAAGTGCGGAGGATCCCACTTTGAGATTGCTTCAGGACGAAGATGAAAGAGGTAATAATAGCTTTATCAAATAAAATAAAATAAAATCAATGTATTGTATTTGCTCAACTATATTATTCACCCGTTTTTTTTTTAGAACATCCTGATAATGACTTGTTTGGCTCTGATAATCAGCAGGAAGGCAATAATGATGAGGAAAATGGTGATAGTGATGATACCATCACACAAGAAACGTTGCAACGGGAACGTAGCACACCAAGTTTGAATCGACGATCTGATCAAAGCCAGAACAGATCTTCATCTGGGTCCACAAATCAATCCAGAAATAGATCATCATCATCAGCACGTTCTTCTGAAAACCAGAGAACCAATGAACGTTCGACTAGAAGGCTAACAAGATCTGGGTCTAGAAGTTCCTTATCATCATTCTCATCCATCACATCTGGAGGTAATACATAAAAAATAAACTGATCTAAAATAAAATTCTGACATCCGTTTTCATTACTTTTATTTTTAAGAGGGACCTTCCAGTGCAAGAACGATTACTCATCAGGATGATGAGAGTGACAATAATGAGGAAGAAGAGGAATTTGATAACAATCCTCGACCTGTTCAGGGAAGAAAGCGCAGAAGAGGATTGACTTCTACCGCTTAAAATCTGTCTTTAAAATAAAGTTTTTTACTTTCCCCCATCTTTATATTATCAATTAAAAAAAATAATTCTTTCTTACCATTATTTTGTGCTCGGTCTGAGTAATCTTTTACGTGAATTGTGATTGCATTTTCGTTTAAATAAACCCCGAACAATGTGGAAGAAATAAATACAAAAGGCACCCAAAAATAGAGAGTATACTTTTCTTTTCAGCTTTATAACCGTCATGCCTTTCTATTTAAACGATAACAGAATACCACATCTTGTCAAAAAAGACTTGTCCATCCTCTTTGTTGGAATCAACCCAACTTTGTCACCAACACTATCTGGAAAAGGCCACTTCTTTTGTGGAAGGACAAATCAATTCTGGGGCTGTCTTAGTGAAAGCGGTAAGTTAATTTTAAACTGATCATCTGGGCATTCTAAATCACAACTGACATTAAACTATATAGGGATCTTACCTCCCAACAAGCACGTTCCTGAGGATGACCAATGGCTTTTCAAATATTATGACATTGGCTTCGTTAACTTCGTAGAGCGTCCTACTAAAGCACAGAAAAATATCTACCCAGGCGAGTTTGTCAAAGGCGCCAAACGTATAAAAGAGATGATTGCAAAATATGCACCAAAAGCTGTCTGCTTTGTAGGTACTTCTATCCACAAGCATTTCCAAAGTGGCCTTCCAGAACCCAATCCATATGGACCCCAACGCAATTATTTATTCCAACGTGATGGGAAATTAAACGGGTGCTTAGTATTTGTGGTACCATCTACAAGTGCGATAGCACGAGTTTACAGTAGGGAACAGAAATTGGAGTAAGCTATTATTGTATTTTCCATTTTACTAAAAGAAAGTAGTACTAATTTTAAATCATACTATTTAGCATTTTCCGCTCGTTTGCTTCCTTCTTGGAAAGAAATGAGATCATTATTTCTATCAGAGACAATGCCTCTTGAAGTATTGACCAGTACAGATTTATTTTAAAACGCTACAAATAGCAAATTACTTATAGAAAAGCACCAAAATAATGTTTTGTTTCTGTTATAATAAATTAAAAAGACTTAGTCTCAACAACTGAACTAAGAATATCTATAATAAATCCAATCCCCCAACTTTCCATTGTAGCACATACTTTATTTATCATTTAATAAGATGAGAATGTTTTTGAGATTCAGATCTAATACCTCATCATGCAGATACAATATATATAAAGTTGTCTCTAAAAAAAATAAAATGGCCCCCCTTTTTTGTATTTTATTTTCATCTACTAAACATCATTGTCAAAATGAGAGAGGAGCCAGTTCCTTTGACTTCCAAAAATCCTTATATTCTTTTCATTGAATCAGCTCCATGGGAAGACTTGATTGGGACGGAACGTCAATTTCATTACTTTGGACGATCAAAAGATAAGTTTTGGGCATGCTTTAATAACCATGGTTTGTAGCAAAAGCATAACTTGACTTTTCTATTACATTTTAATAGTTAAATGTGTTTGTTTTTACCTTCATTTTAATCATCAAATTGTAGATATTGGAATGCTTAGCATTGGTGATGATCAACCTTTGACTTGTTTAGATGATGAGGAGGTACACGAGGTAGCCCAATATGACTTTGCCTATTATACAAGCGATACTGTAAGAGGAACACAACAAATCACTAAGGATGACCGGAATGAAGGCAAAAAGGATCTTCTAGAACTCATTGTCTCTTCCAAGCCTACAATGATCTGCTTTGTTGGTGTTCGCGACTATCTTCATTTTGTTAAGAAGCGGACGGTTAATAATCATGGGTTACAGCCACGTCCTTTCCAATGCAAATTCAATCATCTCTCTCACTCAGTAGAGATATTTGTTCTTCCTAGTACGACCCAATCAGTTACATCAGTAGAAGGAGCTTATCGCGAACAGTAAGTACATTAGTTTAATGATAGATTGGTATATTAAATACAATACTAAATCAATTATGCAGATTATGGTGTGACTTGAAAAAGTTTGTCACAGCGCTTAAAACACTCAAGTTCAAAAAGTGATTCACTTTCATTAAAGGTTTACATTGCATTATATGACGTCTTTTCTATTATTACTTGTCTTATTCTATAAATAAAAACCCTATTATACTGAATGATTACTTCATAATTGTGTTTTGATAAGCTGTTAAATTAAAGCTGCATAAATAAACCCGCATTTGCATGAATTTTTATGATGTCACAACTCCTTAGTAACTTATTTCAAGATGCTGTTATTTACTTGTTTTCAAGTCATTTATAACTAATTTAAGAGATTATAAAAGAAAAACAAAGAAATCATTTATTATTGAAAAAAATTGAAGAAATAAAAAATATATATATATAAACTAGATTTCCTCAGATGGATTCTCAACCAAATCTCTCACATTCAAGTTTCTGTAAAAGCGCAAAAGTTGTGGATGTTTGGCTTCCAATTTCATCATGAATCGCTTGGCAAGTTCCCAGTGGTCGGGGTTTAACTATTATTATAGATCAATAAATAAAACGGTGATAAGACAACCAATAAAAATCACATCACTCATAAAAAGGGTCATTGAACTTACATCATATAAGGTACTGATGGGAAAAATACCATAAAGGTAAAAGGCCACCTCACCAAAATGGTTATACATATCCGTTACATAAGAAGAAAGATTAAGTAGCCTATGACGACGCGAGTTCATTCTGGAACACTTTTTCTTGTACAGGGCATACACATCTTTTTGCTCCTGAGTGAGACTATCATCCTTTTTTACACTGGAATCAGTGATGCCTTTGATACACTCAGGACGATCCGCAACTAAGCC
>VCJH01002255.1:50735-62857 GCA_024140565.1 Backusella australiensis | reverse complement strand
AAAAAAAAAAAAAAAAAAAAAAAAACAGTATAAACACACATACATACACACCTTCTCATTTATAAAAAAAAGCTTACAGCAATGCATTCACACCAGTTAATTGCTGAAATATTTGAACAGACATGCCCAAAAGTAAACGGCGACGATTATTTTCCGGTCCAGAAAAAAAGATACGGCGATATTTTTGTTCTTTAAACAACTTGTGCTCAAACGTGATATTTTGTTTCATTTCTGCAAATTCCATTAAAACGTCAGTGTGAGTCGTGGTACCGTCGCCTCGGATTTTTGCAAGTGTTGCAAGTGCTTCTGCCGGACGGTTTTTATCAATTGAATGACGAGGACTACATGGTGGGAGTTTTTTTGATAGATATTAATTAGAGTTGGAATATGTTGTATGACGTAATGATATCAATATAAGGTATTTTTAGCTTATTTGATAATAGCAGAATGCATTTCATCTAGATTACCTTACCTTTGTGGTATAAATACGAGCAGGCCTATCAAACAAACCAATGCTGGGACGATTTGAATGCCAAGTGCCAATCTGTGTTTAACTAAATTGATGAGAAAAAAATTGTATTTCCGAAATTGAACAGAAAATATGCTGACCTCCAACCTGTTGATCCAGGAACATCAACAAATGCATAATCAAGCCAATATGAGCAGCAAGTGCCTAAAGTGATTGCGAATTGTTGTATTGACATGAGTCGACCACGCATCTTTTTATGTACAATCTCGGATTGATCTTTTTTATAAATATAAACAAGTCAGCTGAGCGAAAGTAAGAAGGACAAAAAAAAGTTGAATACAAATTATATAATTTAGCACCCTACTCACATAAGGGAACTACCATAGACAAGATTCTGTGTAGCAATGACATAACAATAAAAATAAATAATAAAAGTAAAAAAAGAAGATTAAGAAATAAAAATCTGAGTTAAGTATTGAGATTATATTTACCCTAAGCTAATGCCAGTAACAGCCCTGCCACCATACATTGTTTTTATATCGTCTGCACCCACCTGCAGAACATTACCAAAGATAAAAATAATAGTGCCTAGTGCCATTAATGCCTTTCTACCAATTGCGTCAGCCAATGGCCCTGATAAGATGGCACCTATCACTGCCCCCGCCATCAACGTACTGATCAGCGCACTCCTTATGCTTTCCGTTGTTATGTTCATGTCTGATAAAAATGGTGGCATTAGCAACAATCCTGTCAACACACCAAAGTTATATCTATTTTATTTTATTAATAAGATTAATATAGATAAATTCTTGCTGTTATCATTAATATTAATAACAATAACAATAACATTACCCATACTAAGAAATATTAAAAACAATAGTGTTATTATGATTATTAATTTCTCCTTGGATAATAACATATACACAACTTGTTCTTTTTTTTTAGGTTTTACTTACCAAGAATCCACCTAGCGCTAAAAAGCTTTATTATTATTACAAAAAATAAATAAAAAGAGGAATACGACAAACAGGCTTTCTTATTTACCAGCAATAAAACACTACTCGAGTGTGAGTTGAAACAGTAAAGCGCATGACGACGGAATGTCGAAAGCGATTTACAATATATTTAAACAATATAATTATTTTATTATAAAAAAAGGCGGATAAATAAAACAAAAAGAAGCGAAAAAAAAAAAGGAAAAAGAGCACTAAAAAAAGGGAAAAAGAACAAGAGAAAGACAGTGAGAAAGTTCAAAGTGGGAAAGAAACAACGTTCAATAAGCCACAAATTTGCAAAAAGACAGTGTTTATTTGAACACGCACAACTTCTGAGTTTTCCACCGTACCTTGTACGCTTTGGTAATGAGCATTTTATTTATCTCTTCGATTTAAAACAGAAAAGGTCTTTTTAATCTGTTTTCAGGGGGTTACTTTTTTTTTTTATGAATTAAAATAAACCCAAAGGAAATATTACATTATAAAAAACGGGAAAATTCCATTTAATATAAAACATGATTTCTTTTCATATATAAAGAAGAGTAGCAATTGCTTTTTTTCTTTCTTCTTTTCTTGTAGTTTACATATGAGACTTTTTAACTGCGCCTGCTTAGTGAGTTTGCTGTATCACGCTAATCTATTTGCAAATGCATTACCCCATATCGCACATGCTGTTGCCAAACCAGCAGACTCCGACCAAACCCGAGCCAATGCTGTTAAAAATGCTTTTCTACATGCTTGGTCAGGCTATTCCCAATTTGCTTATGGCCACGATGAATTATTACCTGTTGATAATAAATTCTCAGATTCAAGGTAAGAAGAAGCTTTTTTTTTGTTATTATTATTATATACTTATACATGTTGTCTTTTTTATTATTATTATTATTCTCTATTTCTTTATTAATAGAAATGGTTGGGGAGGTAAATATATAAATAAATAAATAAACAACAAACCGCATAAATTAATATATATTGTTAGCAACCATTATTGATGGACTCGATACAGCCATTATCATGGGTCTTAGCACAGAGTATCAAAAAGCACTTGGTTTTATTGATCAAATCAACTGGAGTCAATCCTTGTCTGAATCAAAAACATTCGAAACGTGCATCCGCTACATGGGAGGTTTGATATCTGCCTATGAGCTTTTGCCTGATCCAAGAATTTTGAAAAAGTTGGATGAATTGGTTCAACAAGTCCTTTTACCCGCTTTTGATACACCCAATGGAATACCTGCACCTTATGTAAATGTATCAACGTAAAGTATATATGGATATATTTTACATGTAAATAGTCAGAGTGGTACTAACTGCTCTTTCTCTCTTCTTTTTTATAAAAAAGGCATACACCTAATTTATCAAGAGATGAAGTAATTCTTGCTGAAGTTGCACTTCAAGTCGAACTGGTGCGATATAGTCAAATTACAGGCGATCCTAAATATGAGCGAATAGGTAACAGCATCATTGAAAAGGTGGCCAATGCATCCACACCAATTCCTGGACTGTACTCCATTCAATGGTCAAGATCGATGTTTATGCCTAAAAATGGTAAATAAGAACAAGTTAATAATTCAAAAAGTAATAACGGTATTAATTGACTTGCTTTATTTCACTTGGTCTCTAGGTGTCATCTCTATTGGAGGTGGTGGTGATAGCTTTTATGAATATCTATTAAAGACAAACATGTTGCTGGGAGGACAAGAAGAGTTACAACTGAACATGTGGAAAACAGCAGTAGACAGTATGATGAAACATCTTCGATCCATTTCCACCAAAGGCGATGTTTACTTGGCTGAGAGTATCTCAGGTCATAAAATACTTAAATCCGGTGAACTGGTAAAATAATGCAAATTGAGGAGAGGATATTAATGTTAATAACCTTTATTATTATTATTATTGTCATTAATTTATATTTATCGTGACAACAATATTTTGTTCTATATAGCTTTGCTTTTTACCGGGAAATATATTGTTAGGAGCTCATTACCTTGGTAACGAAGAATATAAAACGTTTGCAACAGAATTGATGGATTCCTGTTATAAACTTTGGTATCATTCACCAACTGGTCTCTCACCTGAAGTTTGGGGATGGGTGGAACGACAGAAAGACGATGATGCTGATGATGGTTTCATCAAGAATCAATTAATAAAACAACAAAAGAAGAGACAGTACAACATGGATGAGGATGAGGAGGATATACCTATTTTAGAACATCTTCCCCCTTTTGGTCACAGTTTTCCTGAATTTATCGACCTTACTTCATTGGATAAGGGATACCAATTACGACCAGGTTTGATATAATTTATAAATCATGTCGCCGTCATATGATTAACATGGTTGTGCTTGCTGGTATTTAGAAACAATTGAAAGCCTGTTTTACTTTTATAGATTGACAGGTGATAGAAAGTATCAGGTAATCATTCATTCATTCATTCATTCATTCATTCATTCATTCATTCATTCATTCATTCATTCATGCATTTCTTTTTTCCGATTGGTAACAACAAAAACTCTTTTAATTTAGGACATGGCGTGGAACATATTTGAGTCGATCGAAAAATATTGTAAAACAGCAAGTGGCTATTCATCAACTAAAAACGTGACAGATAGAACACAAGCTCAATTAGATAACTTTCAGGAAAGGTAAAAACAATATAGTCATAAGAGAAAGGCGTAGTAAAAATAACGTGAATGTATACTTTTTATTTTAGTTTTTTCTTTGCAGAGACATTAAAATATCTTTACTTGATATTTTCTGATCCATCGTTATTATCGTTGGATGAGTATGTATTTAATACAGAGGCACACCCATTTAAATTGCAAAAGCCAATCAAAATTCAAAAATAAAAGAAATAACGAGTCTGACTTTTAATGATAATAATACCTTTTTGTTTAAAAATTTTTTTCTTGTCACTTTCTGCTCATCCTCTTCTCTTTCTTCCATCCATCCATCCATCTCTTTGGTTGTAATATTTATACATCTCTTTCCGTCCATCCATTTCCTATTTCATTAGTTTAATATGGTAAGTTGATTTTTTGGCATTTTTTATTTTATTCTACATGAAAAAGCATTATACTTCACTTGGTTCTCCATTTTATACAGATGATTGCCTGTTGATGTATATATTTATCATCAGCATGAATAATCGCCACTGTTTAATTACAACACCAATGTATTTTGATTAAAGGTGATCATTCACTTGTTATGGAATATTGCATTTCTATACCATGGGCTTGATGTATATTAAATGGGCTTTTGTATTTATACAAAAAAAAAAGACCATTATCTGGCTGAGTTGTGTTACTTTGTCACAACTGCTAGAGTGTAGTTTTTATCAGAGTTGTGAATTTTAAAGAAATAAAAATTTGAATCTGATTTAAAACCTTTATCACTCGATGACAGCCTCCATCCAACAAGAAATCTACCGGAAAGAAGGTTGCTCCTGCACCTTATCCTTTGAAGGGCAAGCAAGCCAGCAAGACTGCCACCAACCCATTGATTGAAAAGACCCCCAAGAACTTTGGTGTTGGACAAGACATTCAGCCCAAGCGCGATGTCTCTCGCTTCGTCAAGTGGCCCCATTATATTCAGCTTCAGCGTCAAAAGAAGATCCTTAACCAACGTTTGAAGGTTCCCCCAGCTCTTAACCAATTCACTCACGTTTTGGACAAGAACACTGCCACTCAACTCTTCAAGTTGATGCACAAGTACAGACCTGAGAACAAGACTGAAAAGCGTGATCGTCTCCGCGCTGCTGCCGCTGCCAAGGCTGAGAAGAAGGAGGTTGCCAAAACTGACAAGCCCGTTGTCATCAAGTACGGTATCAACCACATCACCGCCCTTGTTGAAGCCAAGAAGGCCCAGCTCGTTGTCATTGCCGACGATGTTGATCCCATTGAATTGGTTCTCTGGCTCCCTGCTCTCTGCCGCAAGATGGGTGTCCCATACTGTATTGTTAAGGGTAAGGCTCGTCTCGGTACTCTTGTTCACAAGAAGACTGCTACTGCTCTTGCCTTGACCGAGGTCTCTGAGGCTGACAAGGCTGAATTGGCTACTCTCGTCTCTGCCGTCAACGCCAACTTCACCGAGAAGTGGGAAGAGGTCCGCCGTCACTGGGGTGGTGGTATTATGGGTCCCAAGTCCAATGCAAAGATGGCCAAGCGTGCTGCTATTGCCGCAAAGGAAATTGCTGCCCGTCAGTAAAATGCGTTTTTTTTGTTTTTCTAAAATAAATCTTGTCATTTTTTTTTTCTTGAATGTGACATTACCATATTGTTAATTATCACAAAGAGTATTATGTAAATAAAATATCATTAGTCCATTTAAATATATATATACATTTTCACAAGTTGTTTCCTTTTTTGCATTGTGCGGCATGGCCATATGAAATCAAAAAGGACTTTTTAAGGAAATTATTTAATAAGGGAGATAAAAGGACATGTAAACTTGTCAGGTGCCTTGAAATAATTGGTTCACTATTTGATAAAAGTAAATGACATATAAATTAATATAAAAAATAATGAAGCACCCACTTTTTCTTTTTTTTTTTCCTTGTTAATATTTTCTTTATACTCGAATCTACTACTATTTACCTGCATTAAATAATAAAACGAATATGATAGTATCAAAACCACCACACTCGATTCGCTCAAGTGCAATACAAAAGAGCAGTGAGAATACAGCATTAACAAATACTTTTCCTTGTATTTATCGACCATTGCCATCCGTTCTAACCGGTATGTTGTTGTATGAATATATTTATGCAATTACCATCTCAACTCACTCCATTCCATTTCATTATTACTACTATTCTTATATAATAACAAGACCTTATTGCTATTAAATTATGTGACTTGATACCTACCCGACCATTGCCAACGGGATGTAGTCGAACAGCGCCTGAATTGCTCTATTTTATATTAAAAGTGACAAGGCGAGCCCGTATATCATGTCATATTGCAGTAGTAGCTCTCATCTATTTTGAGCGATGCAAAAAAGCACTTCCAAAGAATGCCATTGGCGACCAAGGTAATATTTATGATGATATCAACAGCAGCAGCGTATATTATGCTGACTTGACTACTACTAGATACCATTCATAGAATATTTATAGCCTCAATATTAGTAGCCTCTAAATATTTACACGGAACTTGTTGGGGCATAGCAACAGATGACGATGTTATGCTAAACAATGCGCGGATGGCAGATATCTGCAGTGATTTGTTTACGCTTGAGCAAATCAACCAGCTTGAACTCTCTTTTTTGAAGCTAATTGATTTTGAATGCTACGTCAATGCAACCCAAGTACAAGACTATTTGGTTGAGAACAGACAGGATCTTTGGCTATAAAGAATGAATATAAAATCACAATAATCATATTATACCACCACTATTTATAATTTGTAATTGATAGAAAAGCAAAGATATACCAATTGATTATTGCACATCATATTATTCATTCATTCATTAATTTAATAAATTAATCAATTAATTATTCTTATTAGTAATAATAAACTATTATCATCTTTACCTTATCATAATACAATCATTTGACCACATTTTACTTACGAAAGAAAACGCTGCTTCCGAGACTTTTTTTCTTGGTTTCAAGCACCGACTAGCTACACGCGATTTTTTTTTTTTTTTCGTGATTACTTCCTACCATTCATTTCTTTTTAATAAATCGATTTAGCATTAAAAACAAATGTCAAATTCAGTGTTTAAGGAACTTTTAGCAAGTTCCAGAAATATAATCAAGGAAGATTCCTCAAGCACAGAAAAGGGACCGCTTGACAAACTAGTGCGTGGAGTTGGTCAGATCGGTGTTGAATCTGACTTGTTGGCATCTAAACACGGTGGTGATTCGTCACTTGGAAACTCTGTGTATGTTTATTATCCTTTGTTTTCATTCATTTTAAGTTAAACGACTTTTTTTTTCCTTTTCTTTTAGTCATCATTTTCTGTCAAAGAGTGGAATCAACACACTAGATCTTGCACAAAATTTAAAGTCGATTGATTCCAATACTTTTCAACGAAGCACGATTATTGTGGATCATGACATAGAGGTAATAGACACACGCTCTTTATATACTTTATGCTGACTAATAATGTTACATAGTCTTATTTACAAAGATACGAGGAAAGGATGGTGCTGGAAACAGTTGCAGAAGCGAGAAAAAGTGTAAATTAAATTGACAACATTCTACAATATACCATAAATGATAATAACATGTGTTAAATAATGTAGACTAGAGATGATTTCGAGGAAGCAATGGACAGAGAATTACAGTTTAACTGGAGAAATGACCAAAGGAAGATATTGGAGGATTGGGATCGCGAACAAGAGAATCGCTTGTTTGGTGCAGACTTGGTATGCTTACGATTATAATCTGTATAAAAATATACATTGCAAGGCTAATAAATGTATACAAAGCATACAGTGGAAATGAAGGAACAGGAATCGAAATATGCAAAAGCTGTTGCTGATCTTAACCGTAGTCGTCTATCATTGAACGAATTTCCTCTTGTTGGAACACTCCAGAAACTATCCATCGCACAAAATAACAATGGCAGCAAAGCAAATGTAACAAATGATGGACTGTATGGGAATGAGTGGATAAACTGACTTTTACTATTATTATTACTATTAGAACAATGACACGTCGATTCAAAAGGCATGGGGCATTATATCCTGTCTCGCCAAGACAAAGCCCATTGCAACGGGATGGGCAAGACATAGCACCACATTGAATGGACAGGATATATCACTATTTGAGACAAAATGCCGATTAATCAATGCCTCAAAAAGCTATTTAGAAAAAGAGTAGGGCATACACATAAACATAACATGTACATACATACATGTGTTTACTAATGTTAACTAGGTTCCTGGATTACATCTACGACTTTTTGCGTAGAAATGCCGAAGAAATACGAGTAGGGGGAATACCTTCAGTCCATCATCGCATCACCAGTTACATGAAGCATATTTTGAAAAAGAAAGAGTTTGGTAATAATGGATTGGGCGAAGGATTGGAGTACGTCAACGACATTCCTATTTGGTTCTATTTATACTTGTTGATTCGTTGTGGTAAATTTGACTTGGCTTTGGAATTTGCATTGGAAAAAAACGCCCTTTTTCAACAATCCGCTCCAGATTTCCCTCGCTATTTAAAGGAATATCTATCTGCACCAAATAGAATGTGAGTTTGCGTTACAAGTTGTAGTACATGAATTGAAACTCACTTGCTTTAAAAACAGTGTATCCAAGGAAACAGGCAACGCCATCTTCTCTGAATACCAAGCAATGGAATACGGCGGTGCGGCTACCTCGGATCCTTATAAACGCCTACTCTACAAGATCATTGGTCGCTGTGAGCTTGATAAGATTGAAGTGTACGATGTGCCTCAAACCGCTTTTGATTTTGTATGGCTTCAACTCAACTTGATCAGAGAGCACACGGATGATGAGAGATACAGTCATGAACGATATAGACTGGTTGATCTTCAAAACACCATTGTTGAAAAGGGACATGGCTATTTTGAATTGAGTGAAACAAACCCTTGGGAGTACTTTAATGTGTTGGTATTATCACTGCAATTTGAAAGAGTAAGTTGATTATATATACATATTAAATAGTACATGGTATACTAATAATGCTACTTCTACTACTAATAATAATAGGCTGTTTACCACTTGTATAAACACAACAAATTTAGAATCCAAGTGGTGCACATTGCCATTTTATTTGCTTACTACCATTTACTACAGATCCCTGATGAACCACGCACTAATATTATCGATATTCGTAAGTACCTTTTCCGAGTATGCTTATTATATATGAGCAGTGTGTACTTATACTACCCTTACCATCCAACTTCAAGTCATTATTGAACGTGATGGATCCATCAGCTTAAACTTTGCTCGTTTAATCAGTCAATATGTTAGATTATCATTCCCTGATAATCCAAGTGATGCATTCCAATATCACTATCTGTTATCATTGTTTTCTGATCTTAATCATGCGAATAATAGTGATAATGACATGACGACTCTGTGTCGTGAGCATTTATGCAGCTACATTGCAAACGCAATGGATTACAAGAGTTTGATTGGTACCCAACAGCAACCCAGTAGTGTTTCCATTGAAACGTTCAAGCCCCTGTTTGGTGTCGAGAATGAAGCACAATACAAGTCAAAGATTATCTCTCCTGTTGCAGAGATTTTCCGTCAGCAAGGAAAGTACAAGGATGCTGTCAATGTTTTTGCCTTGAGTGGTGACTACAATACAGCTATTGAAACCTTAAACATGCATCTTGATCAGGCGCTCTACAGACCTCAAAAGCAGCAAGCCAATATGATGGGTGCAGTAACAAGGGATGATCACCGTCGCTTGGAGGATAACAGCCTCGTTCAATTTGCAAAGGAAACGCTTGATTGCTATCTATCCAGAGAATATATTTTGCCATTGGTTAACCAATCACTTTTGACAAGTTGCAATGTGCTTATTCATCTATTAGAGGCAACTTTATGTTATGAAGGTCATAAATTTGAGGATGCGTTACAGGTGTGTGCTTTTTATTACCATGTCAGTTGACAAGCATATTAACTTTTTTCTTAATTTGACACAGTTGATTAAAACAACAGACGTCATACCGTTACACAGAGACCAGTTAAAAATACAATCAGCTGTTGCTTGGTTTGACAAGTCTGAAGACAATGTCATCCGTAAACACATTCCAGAAATACTATTGATGGTCATGGACATTCTGTACAAGCTTTGGGAGCAATATTCCAGCCCTGCATATATAAAACTAAACCCTTCTAAAAAGGTAAATTGATATGTGCACATGTCATGGATAGAAAAAGAGCATTACTAACTACTATTTTAGCTTGTACAAGATATCGAAGACGCCATTAGTGCATTGCTGGTGTTTGTCGGGTTGATTCAAATGAAGATACCAGCAGATTATGTTGCTCGTTTAAATAGGTAAAAATAAAGGATAATAATCTTTATTTGATTTACAGCATACTCAATATATTTTAATTTAGAACCGATGTAATGCTTTCTCTAAACAGAAAGTAGTAACAGAAAAATAACCATTCTCATTTAATTAATAATGCCAAATATGACAAAAATAAACAAGTCTTTTTCGTTGTTAGATTCGGATATGATGGATGTTATAAGGTGCTTTATTATTACCATCATCCATAAAAACATCAAGAACGTGGTTCTTTTTCCTTTGGCAAAAACCAACTTATGGGGTGACATTTTTAACCCACTGCCTTGGAGATGCTATTTGAGTGGTCAATTGTTCCAACCACACAAATTTAATTAAAACGAACTAACCATAAAAGGATACAAGCAAAGTAAGCCATTCAAATGGCTTTTTACCGACCGATCCTTGCCTTTTTTTTCTTGATGGAAAATGCGCCAGAAGCACCAAATCATTTTATTTATTTCTTTTTGTCTCCGAGAAACTCCGAGATGAAATAAAAAGGCCCTTTTTTTACATTCAAAACAAACCATCTTTTTTAACATTAAAAAAAAGTTTAAAAAAACAATCATGCCCTATATTCACAACAGTAGTAATAACGCCAAGACACAAATGATGTATCCAAAAGATGACTTGATTTATTCCTTAAATGAAACAAAAAACGGCCATATCACAGAAGATCAACAAACGTCCACTGGTCCCCTGCTTCAAAAGTTCTTCAAGGCTGTTGCAACTGTTGACAACTCTTATAAATCCACCACTGAAAACTTCAACAAGCTTGTATCCTTTTATCTTTAAAACACATACACATTTGGCATAACTCTTTCATCTATATATATATTTAAGCATCTTTTTTTTTTGCATTTTAAAAGTATTTTTTTTATACATGTTATTCCTTTTCTTTTTCTCTTATTAATAAATTAATAAACAAGTTGATTCATATTTAAAATAATTCAGCAATTAAGAACATTGAAAAGAAAGTACAGTGTTGCTTATTTCATTGTCAATAACATAATCAAGTCTACTCATCGGTTCTTTCTCTTTCTCTTTTTTGTTTTCGTTCTGGTTTTGATTTGATCGATTGATTAGCATCATTTTAATGACAGCAAGTTAAAGCAAAACAACAGAGATATTAATGATAGTAAAGATAATGATATTAATAGTAGTATGTATAAATATGATGAGCTAATATACATTGATTGTATATTTTCTGTCATTGTTTGTGTGGTATCTTTGACATAAGATATTCGACGTTTCACTCTTTTGAAAACATTAAAACAAAAAAAAATCTATAAATAGAATATCTTTCTTTGATTTCAAATTCTAGAATATCTTCACGGTGCTTTTCAAAGATAACATCTGTTTTTATTAAGCAAATAATATTGATATTTAGATATATAAAAAGTTAATAGAAAAGGCGATTTTCTATAAAGATTAGCGTATTGGTCTCTTAGGTCTTTTGTTTTATTCCTTTTTTTTTCTAAAAAAAAAAGAAGGAGAGAGTAAAGCAATAAAACATGAGCACTTACCATCAATTAGTCTTAAAAGGGACAAATTGAAAGAATTGCCAATATAAGCGAGGGAAAGCAGCATTAAATTAGATGGGCCCTTTCAAAGTACTAAATTTTGTGGTTTATACAAACAATTTTTTTTATTTGT
>VCJH01002255.1:24723-50721 GCA_024140565.1 Backusella australiensis | reverse complement strand
TTTTTTTTTTTTTTTTTTAAATATTCCACATGGAGTTTCTGAATCATTTTCGACCAGCATCGTTAATCAAGGTGCCTTTCCAGAGTGCAAATTTTGTAAGCTTTCATGGTGTTAAATTCGTCATTCAAAAAGTGTGGAGAGACACAACCATAGCAAAACATGATAAGTTAACCATAGGGATAAGCACTGGCGTACAATATTGTCATCATCCTGTTTGGAATATTTGAAATGATATTGCTAGAATCGGAATGGATATATGCTTGAGCGTCCATAAAAGTGACTGCAGTAACAATTGAGAAATGGCAAATATTACCTAGGATTGGATGAACAACATTGGTACCAAAGAGAAGGGTAGGTCTTTTTTCTAGTGACCAAGGAAAAGTTAATAAAGAATAGAAGCATGGATTGTCTAATTTGATACTGATAGCGTATTTTGTTACTGACATTATTAGGAGCCTGGCTTGAATAGTTCGATCAAATCCACTAAGAATAATATCAGATCATGTTTTGAGACCAGCAAGATACAAGGAATAGTGGAGGGGTACTGTACCCTCTCTGGATCACATAAATAATTGCATGTAACAAGAGTCAGGCGAATTTGGCCTAAAGGGCACTGGTTGTTTATCAATTGGACGAGGAATAAAAGATCAGTCCGGATTGTTCGATATCCACCATTTGGTGCTGTATTGAGATGGACACTAACAGAAGCAAAAATATCTTGAGTATACACTGTACTTTACACTAAAGAAGCAACATTATTTTCAGATCACTTGATCCGGTTTACTACTGATTATCTGTGTGATCCATAAGCAAATACCAGCAGTACGGAACCTGATATGAGTCATCTGAGATATAAATATGGAAAAACACGGCGTTTAAACTCCCACATGTTATTTCTATCTACATGAAAATACTTTTTTTTCATCTTCTTCTTTTGGTTACATACTGTTCAATGGAAATGGATATATTACGACGCCCTTTTTTGCAAGTTCCTTTAAATAACATTGAAGAAATATATTATGATCAGATATTACCGAGACTAACCAAGAAAAATAAGGTGGTTGCTATCAGTACGGCCATTTTACTGGTGATTACCTACAAACTAAACAAGCTATTAAGACCTCCTCGACACCTTCGTCATATTCCATATCAAAACTATGTTAGCTTAATATCATCTTTACTTACAAAGAGAACCTTTCTTGAGCGTTCAGAATACTTTGGATTACCACTTATCAACTCAAAGGAGAGTAATGGCTTGTATTTGGTAGCTATTTTTTATATTTATTTATACAAGTTGAAATACCAACACTAGTTTTTGTTTAGAAACCAGGTAGATTTGGCTTTGAGGTGCAAGTGACCAATCCAGAAGCAATCAAGCAAATATTTCTTAAACATGGTATGTAAATCTATACAATACGAAAAAGAAAGCAATCCATCTAGTCACTATTTAATTAATATTATTGATTGATTTATAAATATGCCAGATCAATTCCCTAAACTGTCTGAAGAAGAGGCAAATCACAATTCACTATTCTATAAATTTGTTGGCCGTCCTAACATTGTGATTTTAAATCATCACCAATGGAGAGAACAAAGGAAAATCGCGAATCCTGCATTCCATCGCTCTATGCCAGTCTATTTATTTGGTAAATTAACCCAGAAACTATTTGAACAAGTAGAAGAATTGGGAACAACTGTCGACGTGCCTGATTTTATGGAAAGGTGGACTTTGGATGCCATTGGAAAGGCGGGCTTTGGTTTGTATATATTTGAATGGGTCCCAACCGCCTTGACTTTGCTAATGGTTTATTCTCTAAAGACTTTGATTTCAATGCTCTTGGTGACCGAGACAGTGTATGGGTTCATACTTATAACACTATTTATAGTGCCTTGATGGATCCAACCTACTTCTTTTTCCCGATTCTGGAATCACATTTTATGTGGTTGCTCCCAAAGAGAAGACATGCCCATAAAGAACTGGAGAAGTTTCGTGGAATGATTATTGGAGTTATTGAGGAGAAACGCAGAAAGATCGAGAGCGGTCAAAACCAGAATGCTAATTTGGAGGAAAATGAAAAGGATCTAATCACTTTGATGCTTGAAGCTGAAATGAAAGGTGAAGGTAAAATGACAGATGATGAATTGGAGGTAAAAAAAAAAAGAAAAAGAGAGAAGAGAGAGAACAGTATGTTGATATTTCTATATAGGCTAATATATGTGTGTTCTTTTTGGCTGGACATGACACTACTGCAAGTGCATTGTCGGCCGCCATTTGCTTTTTGGCTCTAAATCAAGATATTCAGCAACGCGCAAGAGAGGAGGCCATATCTATTCTTGGAAATGAGCCTCAAGACGTACTTCCTAATGTTGAGGATACAAAGAGAATGGTTTATATCAATCAAATAATGAAAGAGGTATGTCATGTCGCTTCTGAAAGAAAAACCTGTAATCTAAGCATAAAATAGACTTTACGTCTGAATGGACCTGCAGCTACTGTCGTTTCAAGAATTTCCACAACAGACTGTGAACTTGCGGGCACTTTTATTCCCAAAGGAACTGTTTTATCACCTAATTTATATGAAACGATGCACTCGGAAAAGAACTGGAAGAATGCACTAACATTTGACCCTGATCGCTTTGCTGCCGATGGAGATGGTATCCAAGTATCTGGGAAGGGTATGAGTTGGGTTCCTTTTGGTAATGGGGCAAGACAATGCATCGGTATGAACTTTAGTTTAACCGAGCAGAGAGTTTTACTTTCTATGCTTTGTGAGTATAAAACTTGATATTATCTTGCCACGGCTAACATTCATGATGCACATAGTAAGAAAATATACCTGGAAATTACCACAGGATTCTATTCATAAGGATGGCTTGAAGGCAGCTGGACTTGCTGTCATTACACCAATTGATTTGAAGGTTGAGTTTACCAAACTCTACTAACATGTATTTTATTTAGCACATAAACCCAAATGTTTAGCTATTTACTTGCTTTTATAAACAAACTATTTATTGGTACAATTACGATGTAAAACTTTGATGAGTGATTTTTAGAATCAATAATTTTTTTTCAGAAAAATTATCGGATAAAACTTTAGCGAATATAAAATAAGCAACATTTTTGTTGAATATTCTATATTGGTTTTTGTGAAAGGGAACAAAAGATATTTTTTTTTAAAAAAAAAAAAACCTTCAGGTATGAGTCCACTTTTGCTCTTCTCCACGAGCCTTCTTTTCGGCTTTTTCGACTTCTTTTTTTTTTTTTATTAGTTTTTCTCGAGCAGTTTGCTTTGTTCTTACCATTGTTGTATTTTTTTGTACGAATGAAATAAGAAATAAAAGTGTTTGAAGAAATAGATAAATTCTAAAGTGTCTGAATACAACACTTTACGTCAGAGAGTTGAATGAAAAAAAAATTAATAGTGTCACTTAAAGTGTCCGCTACTTTGTATGAAACACTAAAATAGAGCGATCGCTATAGATGCTCTCAGCTCAGTAAAAAAAATAAAAGTAATGCTTTCATTTTATTTTAATCTGTATAGCTAATAAGTGTGAAAAAAGAGTATGGAAATTGAAAAGTACTTTTGCTGAAGCTAATATATATACACATGTACTTGTTTTTTTTATGTAGAATTATAGGTATTACTTTGAGAGAGATAACAATACAAATGTGGAAAAATATGCCATAAGCCACAAGCATAATAGAAAATATATAAACATCTTACATCAGTATATGAAGGATAAGCATACATGTATATATTCAATAGAAGATTGGTGAGCTCATGGGTTCTTGATTTGCCATACCCTTATGTCCTGATAATTGAGATGCATGGACGATTGTTGGATTGATTATATTATTTAGGGTTTCATATTCATCTTCTTCTTGGTATCGTCTTGTCACTATATTTACTTCATGTTCATTCTTTAATTCCTGTAGGTATCCAAGGGATTTGTCAATTTCAACCTATATATAGAAATTGAAGCGTTTGTAAATACATTTGATTTGAATCATTCACTATTATTCTAGTGTTACCTTCAGTTCGTTGACAAACAACACCCACTTCAATACTGAATCCTTTCTATCCTCAAATTTGTATGGGATATTGACCTTTTTTTCGCGAAAGAGGCAAAAAAGATTCTTTTCGACAGCAGTGAGAGACCAGAAGTAGATGCAATGATTATAAGATTGCAGGAAAAACACCTTCACCTTCATTAAACTTGACAAACTGGCATGTCGGTATTGGTCTGCAATGGCTTTATACATGGACTAAAGTCCAAACATCCCTTTATAATGGTCACAGCTATGTTTAGACTTGTCAATCTTTCCATATCCAGAGCTGAGTTCAGTGATTAAAATTTCCATGTTATCTAATGAGGCAATTCGAATAACGCCATCGGCATTATATCCATGTCGTGCATTAACGGAAGGATCGATTTTACGGAGCTGGGAAAGTAAGCATTTTAACTTTTCTTCTCCTCTGTAGAATGTTGTTTTGAATTTTGGATACAGTAATCTGGCAATAGATTGAACCAAAGGTGCTAATGCATTTGAGTTTAACACTGTTTCTGAATAGGCGATATCGGGGTGAGAGGGGTCATAAATTGTTTGTACAATCTTCAGTGCACGGTATAATAAACCTCGAATATCAGAGCCGACACCAAGTTCTCCTCTGATGCTCTCCAAGTTAGTCTCCATGTTTTCAAATGTGGTCTATGTTTCCAAAACATCAGTACCAATAGGATAAACATATAATTACAAACTTACTGAATCAATAAACAAATCCAACCATTTTTCATTTCCTTTGATAATATCGTTCTTGTTTAAAAACTTGTTGGGGGCAGCTTCCGAATAGTGATTTAACGTGTCGTAGTAGATATCATAGTCAACGCCTTGCATAGGGTGCATGCCATATCCAAGTCGAATCACATTGTGGACAAGAGGATTATACTCAAACAGGTTTGCGTCTTGCATAAGCTCTTCTTTCAATGTGAGCCATTCTTCCCAAATGGGTTGTCTTGTCACCGTTATTTCTTCTTGGGTCTAAGAGAATGATGCATTGAGTGTTTAATGCTTTCTTTCAGTATTTCTAAATATCAATACATACTTCTACACTTTCCACGCTAGTTTTTGAGTCGCTTCTACTGCTATTATTCAAATATGGAATGGTTACTTGACTGTGTCATATTCTCGGAGTATCCATCATACTTACATATTCCTCCTCTTTGACTCAGGCTCGGCTTCTTCATCTTCAAGCTCTCTTTTGTTATTATTGCTGGTCTGGCTATTGTTGTCAAAGGTGTAGTTATTTATAATAATGTTAAATTTTAATTCGCTGTCATCTAAATTGTTAAATGTAAAGGTTTGCTGCTGTGAAGGTTCTGACTGCTGCTTGCGATTCTCCCTTTCTTGAACTCGGTTTACAAATTTCTTCCGACTTTTTAACCAAGCCTTGACCGTATTATTATCTTGTTTTGACAATAACTCATGAAATGCAGACAATCTCTGTTCTGTTGAATGCTCGACCAAATCGTCTGCTAAACTCTTATAAGCGTCTAATATGTCCCAGTATTCTTGTTTTACACGTTCAAAATAGGTCATTTTTAAGAGAGAGCGAAAGAGATAAAGAAAAACCCTAACCCCTAACTCTAGAGTCACTTCGGCGGTCTTCGAACCCGTCTCTGACGGATCAGTCAGGTTTTTAAGGGTTAAAAGTGATCAGGTTGCCAGGCTCATTTTTGACGGGATTGTGTGAATGTAGACAGTGCGAAACGCGTCTAAGACGGGTCGAACCGCCGATGTGTAGTGTTAACACGGGCGTTTTCCTAATCCGTGTAGTCACGTGTAACTAGCTAATCCGTAAATGCCGTTGTGAAAAAAGTCTCACCAGTTAGTGTAAGCTTAGCTGAACCATTAAAATCTGTATGTATCCTGATTTGACATGTTGAGCATTCTTCGAGCCAAGTAAATAAAAAAAAAGGGCACTACACTTTTCACTACAAATCAAATGAGAAAGGATCCAATATGAGTTTGATATTGTTCTTACCTTTTTGTCAGAACGACGTGAATTTTAATACAGTAGACTCGCACTATCCTCCTTTCTTTCATGAAGACATTTTCATTGTTGTCACAAATAAAATAGCCAGACCATGGATAGTTAACT
The DNA here is from genome assembly GCA_024140565.1 of Backusella australiensis. Classification (NCBI taxonomy): domain Eukaryota; kingdom Fungi; phylum Mucoromycota; class Mucoromycetes; order Mucorales; family Backusellaceae; genus Backusella; species Backusella australiensis. The sequence goes on along the minus strand of VCJH01002255.1, from coordinate 44,560 downwards.
ATAGATAATAATGAGAATAAAAGTAAGTTTAATAATATTCAGTGTGTATTACCAAAGGTCTATCTTACCATATTTTGAGATAGCTGACGCCACTCCCACTGGGAGTAAAGAAGTACGTTTTTGTTGATCATATCGAAATGAGAGAGAAAAAGAAAGGAAGGAAAGAGAGAGAGATAAATAAATAAAAACAATTTTCCTCGTTATGTTGAAGAAATAATGAGCCATATACTCTTTCTTTATGATATATTAATATATAAACAATGAAACTACGCTGCATAGAACAATTAAACCATCGTTCACCTCCTTATTATTAATATACATTTACTTCTTTTGTATATGGCAGCAACATATTATTTAAGAAGTGTGTTCAGGTTCTATTAATTATTAAATGATCCAGTATTGTGTTCGTGCGAAGCTTAAGTAAGTGTGAAATTTCCAATTTATTACAACATTATTATTTAAAGTGAAAAAAAAAGAGTGTATGACAATTACGTAGCGAGTGATAAAACCAAAATCCCTTCTAAAGGGAAATAAAAAAAATGCATTTAAGCAAATTTGGGCTTAAATATTACAATAATTCAATTTTATAGTGAAAAGTGTAGTGTATGTAACGATATCCTAAAAAAAAAATAGAATCAACTTTTGTTGTCAATAAAATTGGCTTCTAGAAAAAGAGATGCCCATTCATTCTTTTTTTTTTTCTTACAAAATGTCCTAAACAAGCATAAAACAACAGCAATGCATTTATTTATAAATAAAAATAGAACAAGATAAAGTGAAATGCAACTATTACTCAATGAGGCAATCAGCTTCCCAGTGGACATTCCATCCCAAAATCGGGAGTTGGAGCAGTAAGGTATGTTCCATCCACGTTGACATAAGGATAAGGAGCTCCCGCAATAACCTGGTTTTTATAAGGATTACCTAGCAAAGTAAATGGAACTGATTCATAAACGCAGTGCACGGTTTGATTCTGTGTTTAGATATCATATAGAAAAATTTGAGTTTATTTTCTAAAGTTGATACATATACATTATCATGACCTACTTGAGCATGAACCACCACCCGATAATGGTAAGTACCAGAGCTTCCTACAACTTTTAATGGGAATGAAACAGAGCCTTTGTTTTCATGATTATTTGAGGTTATTTCTATTCATATATATGTGTATATTGTTAGCCATCATGCTTCACTCTGTAATATTTTGCAAAACTAAAAATAAAATAAAAAAATGTCACATTACGAGAAAATCCTTGAATAATATAGTGATAGTGCTGAGTGCTATTCATAAGACGAATACGGACAATGTAATCAGAGGGAAACTCGACACTTTTATTAAAAGACCAGTGGATCTCCTGAGTGGAACCAATTTCAAAAGCAAGACCAGGTGCAATAGGGTAGTCGATATTAAATCCTTGGCAATAAGACGGATTGACACGAGGAAACTCTTGACCATACACATTACCGAAAGGAACAGAATCAAAAGAAGGTAGTTTTACATCTTGAGCATACATGGACGCAATATTCCAGCTTAGAAGGAAGAACAACAGGAGTGCCTTCATTTTTTTTATTGTTTGTATAAATAAAAGAAAGAGATAAAAGTTGAGAAATATACCAATATTTATACAGTTTCTTGTGATAAAAATAGGTATTGAAGGCAAGATGTTGTCAGTTGCTAAACCATGAATGTGATTTCAAATGTCTTGGTTACGTCGATTTTTAAACCCAAGAAGGAGCACAGCATGGTTGAGAGGCACTTTAATGCTTACTTATAACAGGTCTTCCATTTTGAATACTTGATTTATTATTGTTGCGTTTATTTTTATTTCATCGGTAAAAATGATTGCGAGAAAGAAATTGAATGCAAGCTATTTATAGCCATTCAGCATTAAGACATGTTTACATGAACCAAAGAACGTTTAATAAATACATGAACTTGTTTATGACTAAACCCAAGTACAAACAAGCTCGCATATTGACAGATAGATTAAGTACAAAAGCATATTATTACAATTGAAGGATGAAGATGAATAGTTTTAGTAAACAAGAATCGGATATTATACATGATGTATCATGTTCACTATGTACATAAGGCGGTAGAAATGCTATTATTATCCAAGTACTAATCAAGCGTTTTCGTTCAGTAAGGAGAAGCCTGACTATCTAGTAATTTCCCATGTGTAGAGATGTTGAATTTTCTTCCATGGCTAGCTTTTCTGACTTTATATATATAGATAGATAGATAGATAGATAGATAGATAGATAGATAGATATGTGTGTACATGTTTACATATTGGATGGGCATACAACTAAATAACTTGAACATACAACGCTACACTACACTTACCTATTTCCCCACGACAAGGCTTCTTGAGCACATGGCCCTTGAATATTGATGAGTTATTTGACTTGAATTGGCACGATGGACACATGAATTCCTCGTCGTCGTCTCTTGTGAATGCAACCTGTCTTTCATAATCTAGAAAGCAGTTGTTAAAACACCCGAACACTGCGATTTGTATGTGTTGTATTACCTCTCAAGTAAATCCCGTTGATGATTATCTCTCTGTGGTGATAGTTGTACTTGTGCGTCATTAGTCCATTTGCCCCGTCAAAATAACGGTTGCAAATGTCACACATTTCCATATCTACATTGATCAGCGTATCAGTGCATAATGCCCTTTTCATATTCACTACAAATACACTACTCTTGGTTTCGGTACATGGTCGTCTCAAGTGGTTTTTGAATGAGGTTGCCAGTTTATATCTCAGACCGCAAGTTGGGCAGCAAAAATAGCCTGTATCGTTCCTTTCCACTTGGATCTCACTACCAAAGGCTGCCGTTACTTTGCTTTTAAAAGCAATGCCTCTCTATATAAAAAGCTAAAAGTAAACTTACTCGAGTCTTTTGGGTCGCGTATTTTGATGACTTGAGCATGAATACTGTCATAATGATCTCGTAAAAACCGCATATATGGAAATCCACTATCGCACAAGTTGCAATAAAACTCGTCTATAAAAAGCCAAGTTATAAACAAAACACTGCTTTTTAGGCACAGAGAATACCTTTGTTGGCAATGCAAGTGTGCCTTAAGTGATGGCGAAGGTCTGTCTGTGCTGGAAAGGATGCATCACAGTTGGGACAAATAAAGGCTTCATTCTGAGCTTGGGACGGGGCGGCATCTAGAGATAACAAGTTAGAAGCGAGAAAGACCAACTTGCAGCTGGGCGTATAAATTCATAAAGCACTCTACCTTGTGTTATTTTCATACATTTTGACGTCAAATGAAGCTCAAGTGTCCGAGAATTAGAAAAATATACACAGCACTTCTTACAGGCGTAAGTGCCATCCTCTTCTTGTGAAATGGTGATGGTGGTTGGCGGCCCTTTTTGATAGTCAATAATATTATTATAAGTGCTTTTTCATACTACAATAAAAAAAAAAGGGCACCTGTTTCACTCGGTATTGTGAGCTTGGCGGTTTCTAAATGGCACTCCTGTTCGTGAATATAGTATAATAGGGCGTCTGCAAACTCAAAGTTGCAAATGTCACAGTACGTCTTTTCAAGACCAAGATCTGTCATTTTATACTCGAATAAATAATAAAAATAAAAAAAGAGAAAACAAAAACGCGATCAAATATTACACACAGGCAGTGATCATCTTGGTCAGGTGATCAGTGATGAAATAGAGAGAAACGGTGATGTCTCTTCAACTCAAGTCTTTATAGCGATGGATCATGTGCTAATATCTTTGTATTGATACTATTCAATTCATTCGTGTGGAACTGTGCGAAATGCATGCATTTTCTGGAAAAACCCCCAACGAAAAAGACTAAATCAATTGGAGTTTGTTTTCTGTTTTAAAAAGCAATAAATATATCCATAAAAGTATCGCTTGTCTGCACAGCCTTAGCTGAAAAAAACTATACCATAAATTGATCACTACTGTCATGTCCATAGTATCGGACTAACGTAAAGACCGTTTCAGTTACTCTAAATGACGATCATTCCGTCTATTACAGTATTAGTTATCAAGTATAATAAAGGTACTTGCTTGAACCCATTTATAACAAAGCATATCATGTCTCTGTGTATCAGAAACTTTAGTATTGTCATTTAGCTCATGAAGAATAAGGCATTTACTATTATTATTATTACCATTAGTGGGTTTATTGAATAAAACCGCTTTTAGTACATGTTTATTAAGGATCTGGCTCTTTTTGTCATCTAAAATATATAAAACAATGCTCATAGCGTCACTAATCATTTAAAAACGTATCATTGACAGCTTAGAAACCAAGTAAAGGACAATCTCTATTGGAATTACAAATTAAAAATGAGATTATTGAATCAGCAATACGGAGAAAATGTCGACTTACCGTGTTTTGTGTGTAAATGAACCACACTGACAGCATCGCTCTGCGTGGTAATTCAAAGGCAAAGCAGCTTTTTGGTTCATGATATTTATGTATTGATACCTGATACTATAATGGCTGGCATTGAGAGAAAGTAAGGCTCTTTATATACTTTTTTTTTTAAATGTTATTTTCTTATGCTGAGGAATTATCAAACGAGTCATTTATTTAGAATTATCTGTCAGTCTTTTCCAACAAAAGGAAATATTACAGATCAGTAGCTATTTGTAACTTGAGTTTGATAGATCATTCAAAAATAATAGACAAACTAGGTAATTGTTTGTTTATGGTCTCTTCAAAATGACACCAAGTCCACAATCATGGATTCATAGTGACCTTTATTATTTATGATAACAACGTAATAGATGGACAGATATATATATACTTATTAAGATATCTTGTTAAATTAACGATACACAAAATACAATTTTTGTATTATACCCATCACACATCCGCACACTTTCTAATTAACTATAATATATTATAAAAACCTTTCTATGACCCTCGCTGTTATCATTTGGGGAACTTTTTACCTCAAAACATCTCTATTATACATAAATATAGATATTTAAAGGTACAAATAATAGCTGAAATAAACAAATAAATAAACAGAGGTCATATATAAATAGCCTCAGCCTAACATTAGTAATGAAAATAACTAAAAAAAGAGGTAAAGTTTCTTTTGCTGCTTGTTTGATACTCTAAAGTATACAAATCGTATATTCATATTCCTTTTTACCAAGTTATTCTGCTTGTTATTTAGTCAGCTGTAAGGCATACTGAACTTTTAACGGCCATCTAATTGATAAAGTAGTATCTGCTTCTTCTTTTTGCTTGGGTTTAGTTTGAAAATTGGATTTGTTTCAAATGGAAAATGCAATTTTTTTTACTATACATCTGACCATTAATGACCTGTTTTTAATAAGAAAAAGAGGCAAAGTTTACTCAATATGAAATAAAATTCTCAATATTACAACTGTTCTCCCGAATCCACCCAAGGTATGTTCACGTCATTGCAAAGCAAAACGAGTACAAGACGATTAATTATAGATTATATTCATACAGAGAGGGTATCTGGCCTGTAAGTCTCATTTGAGACCAAGTCAGTAAAAATGGTATTTTCAAATATACTTTTTCTTATCGAGGCCAAATCCCAACGTATTGCTGGCATCGCCAGCAGGCCTATCCTCGCCCCAATAAAGAGGGGTGGTGGCATTTGATTATACTCTATATACACAAGAAAATAAATACGGATAAATATGGCATTAATGAATCAACCGTGCAGAAGATATAGAAAAAAAAAAGACTGACTTTATCTTTAAGGCAGCATCCAGGGACGGAGCGAGAGAGAGAAAGAGAGAGAGAAGGAGAGGAATGGAGCGCCAAAGGAGAAGTCGGAGATGAAGAGTGACTATACACAAACACTCCTTCTCAGTGACCACTTCTTCAAATAATATTTATAGCATATACACATACCTATTCTGATAGCAAAGTCAAAGGAGGGCGGAAGAGAAGAGGCGCATGCTATTATCTTTTTCTTAATACTTGTATTTTACTTTATCATAGATCTTGGATGTCTACCTTCGTTAAGTGAAGCAAGGTAATGGTTTAGCAAAAAAAGCCATGAAGAAAAAGAAAAGAAAAAAGAATTTTATACCGCGTTTTTTTTTTGATAGTGTTTTTTTTGACGCATCACTTCGCGTGTACATGGCAAGAGTGACAGTGTCAAAATGAGAGCAGACCGAAATAAATAAATAAAGCCATTGGCTAAAAAATAGAGGTGCGACCAAAATCGATCGGCCTGACTAGCCTGATACAGGCATCTGCCCCTATTATTTTACCATAGTTTATCATGCATAAATCTGAGCTGGTCAACATCTATTTATGGAATACAGGGTTTTTCATTTGTCAACTCTACTTTATAATCAACAGCCTTGTTTTATAATAACTTTGCGGCCCGGATTTATTAAAAAGACCGGACTTTGGTAAGAAATAGATAGTACAAATTTCCTTTTACATCGCAATTTCCATTTATATCGTAACTCTACCGGCACACTGACGCTTTTTAATAGAAGGATAATTATGCAAATTTACCAAAAATGCTGGCTTGTGTATCCTTATATTGCAACATTTCTATTCTTTTTAAAAAAAGAATACGTATATATATATACTCTCCTTTTTGTATTTATAGAAGGATGGTGATCATAAACAAAAGACCTTAGAAAGTAGCTAAATATCTATAGATATTAAATTCTCGTATATTTGCATCGTAATAGTGACCACAAAGGAAGAGGGGATATATTTTTTATTTGTTCTGAAAAACATCATCGATAAAAGCAGTGACCTCAGCTAAAAAGCAAAGTAAAATAATGGATGTTGAGATTAGATAATCACATTTTCAAGAGCAAATATAGTAACATCATCCTTTGCTTAGATACGCATGAATTGATATCCATGTATAATATTTTTCATGATTATAAGAAAACCATTTATTGGATAAATACTAATAGGTAATAAAATTGGTAGGACCATTATCGAATTAAATATAGTCTTGGTGATGCAAATCGCTTTTTTTATACACAAATACAATTTTTAGTACTTCGTAGATTTTTTTTTTTCGTTTTTCCCAGCCTTTCTCCTCTTTTTTTTTTATTGTTATTTGTTTCTCCATCCATTATCTATTTTTTTTTTACTCTTGTTCTGGCCTTCCTTTGCTCCTTTGCTCCTTTCTCGCTCTTCTCTTTTTCTCTGTGCCTGTGTGTTAAGTATGGTATGGTAATTGGGATGCAAGCCAGATTTTACTAGAAATATATAAGTTGACTCAGTTTTTGGAATATGTTTAGTTTTTTTATTTTTTTATTTATTTTAAAAAAGTAATGCTACCTATATTTTAGCACTGAACATCCTCTGTAGAACTAAACAAGTTTAATCGGAAATCCAATACATACTTATTGTTATTCTTGCTTTTGGAAGCCCAAGAAGAGATCAGAAAGGGAAAGCGCTTCTATTCCACATACTCACTGTTATATATATAGTTACTATAAACAAATTTATATGTACTCTATAATTGACATCAGAGTAATAGAAAACCCCGTTCTTGTTACGGAATCGAGCGATGAATCTTGGAAAGTAGTACCGGTATGTTTTATATATTAGCATACTACCTTGATAATTTTATTAAAATTAAAATTCTGTTGTTATTAATCAGCAATTTGATATAAAAGTAAGAACGGACCAATATACTCTACATATAGTCAGATACATCCCTGATCTTCACTATTTCAATCAACTAGTAAGTTTTCAGTTTAATGGTTTATGATTAATGATTGACTTAATCTACTTACAAAGGTCAAGATGCACTATCAAAAGATTAAAATTCCCTTCCCAAAATTGCATGATATCTCTAAAGCTGAAAAAAGACTTAGTATTCGTACTCTATTTCAACGGCCATTGAAATCAAAATCGAATGCAGAGAAAGTTGAAAAGTATCTTTACCGTTGCTCAGTAAACCCCGTATTAAAGACATCAAGCCTTCTACAGGACTTTTTTTCGCCTCAGCGTGAAACCGATTTCAAATCATTGCAGAAGCAGCAGAATTCTTATTCAACAGAAAGCAGTCCATTCGTAGTTGCTCACGATGACTATAACAATGATGATACTGATGATGCTAATCATGATATTCATGATAATAATACAAATGAAGAAAATAGAAATGAAAGTGTCAGCTCTCTTTCTTTATCAATGAGTCGCGGGTCTATGGCCGAATATCAATCTACTCACGAAAGTGTTGAAAATCTCGGTGTTTACAGCAATCAGAAAAGGAGCACTAACGTCCATGATATACTTTGGCGCAACTCAATATCTACGTCAAATTCTGAACTTTCAAGTATCACGCCAAGTATAACCGAAAGTAAAAAAACAGATCATTTCCAAAATGAATGTTTTATTGACCAATTTAAATTTCCCCTTGATAACTTGGAAATGATTAAAGTTCTCGGGAGAGGATGTATGGGAAAGGTAAAGAGATTCACTTTTTTTTTATCGCCTTAAGACTAATTTTAAGCAAAATGAATCGAGCTAGGTTCTTCTTGTAAAGTCTAAAAAAACGATGCGTTATTATGCATTGAAATCTATTATCAAAGATCACGTGGTTGAGCAAAGGGAGATCAAACACACACTTGATGAACAAGATATACTTTCTTCGCTATCTCGAATCAATCATCCATTTATTACAAAGCTTCATGCTGCCTTTCAAGATGAATTCAGACTCTACTTGGTCACAGACTATTATTGTGGTGGTGACCTTGCTACTCACATGACAAGATTATATTCATTTCCAAAACACTGTGCCCTTGTTTATGCAGCAGAAATAATTGAGGGCATTGGTGAACTTCATAGTTTGGGTATCTTGTATCGTGATCTGAAACCTGAGAATATTCTCATCGATGGAGATGGTCATATTGTTCTAACAGATTTTGGCTTAAGTAAATGGCTAACAGAATCGAATGTGTATTCTACCCAAACATTTTGTGGTACAGCAGAATACCTTGCACCGGAAGTACTTTTAGGCGAAGAGTATTCATTTGGTATTGACCACTGGAGTTTCGGGACTATTCTCTACGAAATGCTCACAGGTGTTCCTCCATTCTGGGCTGAAAATCATCCAGAAATGTATCGTAGAATACTAAAAGACTCACTGGAATTTCCCAATGATATTTTTGATTACGAAACTACCGAGTTCCTTACCTTTGTATTGGATAAAGATCCTATAACTAGACTTGGGGCAAACGGCACCCAAGAAATTAAATCACATGCATTTTTTTCTGTTATCGACTGGGTTGCTCTAAGAAATCGACAAATTACGCCTTTTTATATTCCAACTACCAGTGATTTGCTAGACTTTAGAAACTTTGATCCTGATTTCTTATCGATGGAGCCAACCCTTACTCCTGCACCATCTGAAATCAATTTGATCTTGGAGCTTGAAGATATTTTTGGAGGTTACTACTTTACAGACGAAATATACGCTGATGAAGAGTGCAGCATTGCTGAAATTGATCAACTGCCAGCAGCTGATGGAATTTCACTTGAGAAGAACCAAGAAATTTTGCAAGACATTGACTCCACGTTAGTTTCCAGGCCAAGTCGTAAACGAGGAAGCTTTAGTATGTTATCATTTGAGAATGAGCTATATACAGAAAGAAGCCAGATTGATGGCAATAGCGATAGTGATGCTAATACCAGTAGCAACTCTAAACGTCTAATTAGCAATTCAGTGAAAAAAGAAGAAACCAGTCGGCATGCTAAGCGTCGAAATACAGGTACTTTAGAAAATCATTTTTCTTGTATCGAGGATATTCTAAAAAAGAAAACGGTTGATACCGATGACTACACAAAAGCGAAAAAAGAGAAAATCTACGGTGGATCTTCTTTGAATAGCTTTGAATTCTCAAATTCGCCAGATCTTCATTTTGCATTTAGCTTGGACGATATCTCTTCACAATTACCTAGAAATATGACCAAAAAAGCTAAAAGACCTAAATCAACTCGTCGAAATAAGATCCGGAATTTTTTTTCACTCGTTTTATAAATATCATTTATGTAACCCCTTTCTAAAATACTCGATACATTTGCCTAACCTCTCTATCCCTTATCTTATCCATCTATTCATCTTTTCTCGGAAATATGCTCATCTATGTTTTTATTACAGTAATAACATTTATATTTTTTGGACAGAAAATAAAGTTTCATTTACTGAGGCTTTTAACTCTTCATTTTAATGATCTAAATATATTTTTTTTTATTGAAATATACCTTGAGATATAAAAGCTTAGTTTAATATCACACACACACACCTGATTAAAGTTTTGCTAAGGTCAAGAAAACCTTGATCAAAATTCTTGCAAGTTGTAACGAAGGGAGGTATCATTACTGTGCATTATTTGACTTTTTTTATCATTTTTTTTTTACTTTGGTAATAATTCATTTTCGGCTTTGATTGAAGAAAGTAGAGAAAATACATTTAAATGTTAGATGTTTTAAATGATTTAGATTTCCTTTTTTCTTGTATATACCCGCTCCTTCGTGCATTGCTTTGAACATCTTATAACGAATGCTATGATGTAATTTTTCATGTTTAAAGTGTTTTTGTTTAATGTCTTTAGTTTCTACCTATTCTTTTATCATTATAGTTTTAAACGTTTTATCTTGTTTTTCAGGTGACTCATACACTTCTCCTCTTCATATGTTAAAAATTGAGCTATTTAAACCGTCATTAAAAAAATGCACTCATATTACAATTACCAAAATTGGAAATGACTTTTTAACGATTAAACTGTTTTCTACAATCTGAATGGAAATCAGTAGAAATAAAATTCATTTTCCAGATTGATGTTTCATAATCATATTGCTATTTTGATCTGATAATCATCGTTGCAATTGATAGTAATGTAAAGTGGAAAGTGATATATAATCACTTTATAATGAAAGCTGGAAAAAAGTTGGATGGCCACCTTATTTGTGTAACATTTTTTGAAGCGTGTGATCTAGATTTTCTACAGAGTAAAAGTGTATCAGGTACCAAATTGTCAAATACGCACGTCAAGTTAAAACCACGTTCCAGTGTATCTCATCTGGTCCTGGGTTATTTATATTCTTCAGAATAATCCCTATTTTACTTTTTTTTAGAGATGCACTCAATGATATCATTCGTACAAATGCATGAAATAAAAATTTTACTCCAAGTTTTTGAGAGCTCAAAAAAAAAAAAGGAAATATTAATCATATAATATTACTGAATATACCAAGGATCCGCTTTTATTAATTAATATTTCAGGAAAAAAAAAAGATACTTATGGACTTTAATAATATTATTAATATAGTAGAAAAATGACATAATGTTAGAGTATAATATTTAAAGTGATCATCAGGATGGTAACTATAAAACAAAAAAATTATACAGAATATGAATAAACAATAAACAAACAAAGCGTCATTGTCTTCATCGCAGGCCCCGCCACGCTATAAATTACTGCATTTGACGAAGGCACAGTGTCTAATAGACAGAGGAAACTAGGTGGAGTAATGTATGAAGAAGAAAGGGTTTAGTAATACTTCATTTGCCTATAATAAGATCTCTGAAAGGCAGGAATAATAGGTGTACAAGGCTCCCATAAAGTGTATTTCAGAGCCAAAAAAAAGTTGTTCCTAACCTCGGGATTAGAATTAAGATGCTGAGTCCAATAATAAGATTAGGTTTTTTCAAATTTTATCTTTCGAATATATTCTTTAGTTAGAAACAATGTCAGTTATCTGATGCTTACTAGCATAGAAAGCATATGAGTAGTTCAAAAATCGCTCTTCCTATTTTCTTTCTTTTTATGTTTCAGTAATAAAAAATGGTGCATTAAAACAATATTTTAGTGACGAATTGGATTAAAATGTAATCATGAAGTTCTATTTGGTTTAACCTTTTTTTAAGAGTATATTAGCGACATACTATAAAAATATCGAACCCAATATTTTTTCTTTAAAAAGACCTCGCTTATGTCTATTTATCATATTTGGGATAAAGAAAGTAATATAGTGCTAGACTTTGGTTACAGTTGGAAAAGGAGAAAATGGTTTATGTATATTCAAATTTAGGCCTAGCACGCATAAATTACCATATTATAATAATAATACTACTAATAAAAAACTGTATAGATACGAAACATTCTTCTTTTCTCAATAGATAGATTTGGGGAAGATAAAAAAATCAAGCCAGAGGTGATGATCGAATTGCTGTATTTTCTGTATTTTTCTCATTTCTGTATAAACAATAAAATCTCAAATGGGGAGGCTAACATGGCTAGCAGCTTTTTGGATGATTTCTTTATTTATAAACCTGTGCCTGTTATATTTTCACCTTTTCTTGCTGTATTTAGCTAAGATGGTAGTTCAACAAAAATTTACAGGTTGCTGAAATTGAATTGCCTTCCCTACATGAAGGGCGTTTTATCATTCGTATCACATTTATTTAAGTACCGCAATTATATGAATACAAGCTGTTTAAACAAAAAATAATTTTCATGCTAAATGTTGAGGAATCCATATTATAAATTAAAAATAGAGTATGCATATTCTACTTAGATGCCGCCCTTCGAAAAAGGAATAAGATAAAAAATGTTACTTGATTTCAGAAAGAGTAACCGTACTTAGGATCAAGCAGGTGATTTAAAATGATTTGGGCTCGCATGGTTGGATCCAGATTCGAATAAAAAGCATTTATGTATATATTGTTGGCATGTGCAATAGGTAATATAAAGGAAACAAAAAAGAAGAAGAGATCTACAATAATTCGCTTAAGAAGTGAATCAATCGAAAATTAAAAGTATTCTAATTTTCTCAAGATGATTATTATTCTTCAGAAAAGAGTTTATTTTTATCTATGTATATCACAATATGGATATGTCACAGGTCACTACAGATTGAGCGATTTTTTTTAAATAAAGGGAATAAATTTATCCAAGTAAAACAGAAACACCTTGTGGCATTGGTCCACCATGTTTATTTTTTTAAAATCCACGGGCAAACGTACCCGCTTATCTTACCCAATCTGGCTAGTAAGCTTTAGTCGCTTTCTTCATATAAAAGAGAAGGAAAAAAACTCTGAATTATGATTTTCTTCTTTGTATTTCAAAGCAATATCTTTTTTCACTGTTATTATTTAGTAATCGCCCCTTTTTTATTCTATTGCAATTGTTGATTGTATTATAGCAACTCTATATTTATCCTTTACACGCCCCAATTAGTAGTGTAATATAATAGTAACAAGAAAAAATTGAAAATAAATTTCGAGTTATCAGTAGCGTCAAACACGATAAAACAATGTCCTCTACTACTGTCATTACAAATAAAGAAAGTACCGGTTATTTTGACGATACCAATTATCTTTCTTCAGGATCATATTTTGCCAACGACGAAATTATTCCCAGATCCGACTCACCCGATTACATGGAAACCGTTCCGACTGACTCAGCTACTAAAAACTGTCCTTCACTGTTAATTCAAAGTGATAGAGGATCTAGTGATACATTTTCCTCTGCATCATCATATGTTGCTACACCCTCAATGCCTAGTACACCCGAAATTAAGTTATTTAAACCGATTCCAGTCAAGAAGCACAGCAAACATCTCACATCATTCTTCAGTGGAAACTTGATCAACTTAAAAATGACATCTACCTCTAGACGACTGGATGAAACAAATACTGGAACAAGTCCTACCATTGACGGAAGACGTCTCAGTGTAACTTCTCATGTTAGTGGTAGCTCTGCTAATAGTTCAGCCAGCCGACTCAGTAAATCATTCTCTCGTATGTTTGGTTCATCTCCTTTCAGCAGCAAAAAGGGCTCACCTGATAGTAACCATTCTTCAAATTCTATTTATCAACATGTACCTATCTTGACTGAAAAATATGGTGATTACATCAAGCCTGAACGCCGACCCACCAAACAAATGGGATCTACTTGCAAAAAAAATATTGCTAGTGGTGCGACTGCTGTGATTCGCTTGGTACGACAAAGAAAGGGTGGAAGAATTTTGGCTGTCAAAGAGTTTAAAAAGAGAGATAAATCTGAGGCTGAACGTGACTACCAAAAGCGAATGCTCAATGAATATTGTATCAGCAAGTCTGCTTCGAGTAATGCACATATTGTAGATACACTGGATTTAGTAAAGGACGAAAAAAACCGCTGGTGCGTTGTTATGGAATACGTAAGTTTAAATTATATTTTTCTACACATTAGTTTATGCTGAAACTTTTTGTAAACAGTGTTCTGGTGGTGATGTATTCAACTTATTGAATGAAAAGCCTAATATGACACCTGACGATGCTGCTTGTGTCTTTAAACAGCTCTTATTGGGTTTGCAGCATTTGCACAATCTTGGCATCGCTCACCGTGATATTAAACCTGAAAACTTGGTTCTCTCCTCTGGTGGTACAGTCAAGATTGCAGACTTTGGTGTCGCTGAGGTTGTACAAACATGTTTCGAGAAGGAATCCCATCCTTGTAAGAAATGGTGTGGCTCCGAACCCTTTTGGTCACCAGAAATGTGGAAAATTAAGGACGAGCATACTCCATATGACGGCAGAGCACTTGATATCTGGAGTGCGGCTGTCACTTATTTTTGTATTAGATCCCGACAACTTCCTTTTACAGCTTCCTTCTTCACAGGCCGCCCTGGCGGTAAAGCCCCGTTTGGTGCATCTCCCAGATCTCCTGCTGCCATTGCCGCCCAGGCTATTGATGGTGGTGATTTTGACTATAAACGTTATGTTGAGCAGCGCCAGAATATAGACCCAAGCGATTGTAGCCTGTTTAAAAATTTTAGTCAACGCGAACGCGAGTGTTTAGCTGGCATGATGGACCCAAACCCCGAGACCAGATGGAATATTGACCAAGCGTTAGCTTGTCCTTGGATGAGCTCCTTTGAAATCTGTAGTGAAGGTAAACCTTCTAACGGTTATCACCATACTCATGTTGCAACAAAATATTAAGAATATAGAATATTTTCTATTTCACCTTGTATTATAATTTATCTTCTTCTTCTTTGCTATATTTCTGTACAATCCAACATTTATATTCCCCTACTCTTCTAGAATTACCCTTTGTATATTTTTATAGACCTCAATAAATATAGACTACATAAAAACGTATTTGTTACATTATCAAGTTTAAGATAGCATTTTCTGCAGAATTAAAAAGAGGGTACATTTTTTCACTTCCGAGGGCCACTTTTCGCAAAATTGACTCACTTTGAATCAATCGAACAGATATTATCGATTTACTTCAGTTTTCTCAACTTTTTAGAATGACGTGTTGAGTGGTTTCCTAACAATATGAGACGCATTGTGTTTTTTTTCATACATTTTTCAGTATATTTAAGATAAACAGATCCACCTTTGGTCTAATGATCGGGAAAACATTGTTCTATAAAGTAAAAAATCAATCATCACGAAAAAAGCACCCTCCAGTCATTAATAAAATGTGTTTCTAAGAACTATTTCATTCACCATGTCAACAACTCAATTCAGAAAATGAATATCACTCTGAATAAAATCAACTTTAGAGTCACCAAAAAAACAACACAAGCCAGAAAAAATATTGAACGTAAAAAACATTTATTTATTTATTAAATCTTAAAAAGTATATTTCCTCGTTAACCATACAAAGCAAAGATTTACCTAAAAAAGAAAAATAAGTTAATTCCAAGTTATTTAAGTATAAACTTAACAAGAAAGAGAATCAATAAAGAAATAGAGTTTCAGTAATTTGGGTATAGATATATTG
This sequence comes from Backusella australiensis, assembly GCA_024140565.1. Lineage (NCBI taxonomy): Eukaryota > Fungi > Mucoromycota > Mucoromycetes > Mucorales > Backusellaceae > Backusella > Backusella australiensis. Next base: position 28,810 of record VCJH01002255.1, on the reverse strand, counting down.
ATCTTCAGAGTAAATCAGACTGACGTGCAAATGTCTTTTGAATATCATCGTTCGCTCTATTCTTATCTTGATCTCTTCCCATTTTAAATGAATATCAAGTAGCTTACCTTTACAAATAAATTAAAATCATAAAGCAAGGGAAAAAGAAGGTGAAAGAAATCGTTTCAGTTTTATACCCTTGAAGAAAAAAAATTTATGTGATTGCATTTTTCTTTAGTCACTTAATTTTTTAAGCAGCGAAAAAAAATAGAAATTGGCTTTTTATAGTCATCGCTCGAGAATAAGTATGTATTTTAGCAATAAAAAATTGTATAAAGTCAAGTAGTTTATGAATGAAACTGTTACGTATATTGTTTTAAGAGTAAAGCAAGGCAAAAAGATAAAAATGAATGCATTCACCATCTGGATTCTGGTTCTTTTTTCAGGAACACAATATTCACTTTTTTTTTTGTTCAAATAGAAAAAAAACAAACAAGGTCATTTTACTTTATTAAAAATAAACAATTTCCATGGGCCAATCAGATCACCTGTTGCCAAGTTCTTCTATTTTTGTGATGGTGTTTTCATGTCCTGATTTTATTACCATTTTCATCTATAAAAGTAATCTTGATTATTACCTTTTACAAATATTTGCTCTTTGATCTCTTAAAAGGACTCTATTTTGGAGTATTTTTTTTCTTTTTCTTTGAGAAAGCTGTGTTTTTATGTTACCAAGTGATTTTAACTTGTTCAACAGTACTCAGCCCTATTTTTATTTTGAGAAATTTCTTTATTTGTCAGTAGGTAATTATAGATTCTTTCCCCGACATAAGCTATATATTTCTTTTTTTTTTGTTTTCGTTTTTCTACTCTTTCGTTTCATTTTTTTTCTTCGAACTATACATTTCATAAATCACAAAACTACTATTACTATATAATACAAGTGTAAACAATGAGTGTCAATAGACTTGCTGAACTTCATGGTAATAACAACTCCTCTGGTGGCTATGAAATGAGACCACTATTACAATCACAAGGCAACGGCGGAGGCGAGGATATCTCAACAGTGGAAGGTTTCCTCGCACAAATTGGGCACATAAAGGATAGCATCAATGTGATCAATCAAAATGTTAGTCGCATCCAAACTTACCAATCTAGTATGTTCCAAATCGCAGATGCCAATGAACTCCAACGCTCAAAGCTAGCAGTGGAAGATCTCACCAATGAAACTCAGAGCATCATGACTCATATCAAGCAAAAGTTGAAGGAAATCGAACCCAACCGCTCCCAAAGTGATTTGGCAATGAGGAAGAATACGTTTAGCGCGGTTACAAAGTCATTCATGAGCTCTATCGAGAGACATCGTCAAGTAGCATATGAGTTCCAAAAAGCAGAGGGACAACAGTTGGAGAGACAAATCAAGATCGCCAAGCCTAACGCTTCACCCGAAGAGATCAATGACATTATCACAAATGCAGAGCAAGGAAACTCTAGTGTTTTCGCTAACCAGCTATTACAATCGGTTAACAGTGAATATAGACGTCAGGGCGCACAAAACACTTTAGACGCGGTCCAGGAACGCCATGAAGATATTCGCCGATTAGCAAAGAGCGTTCAAGAACTATCTACATTATTTGAAGAGATGCAAACTCTACTTGAACACCAATCCCAGGTGCTCGACACAATTGAATCCAGCGCAGAACAAGTAACAGGCGATTTGGAAGTGGGTGTAAAGCATGTTGAGAAGGCAACTGTCACTGCAAGAGCTACTCGCCGTAAGAAGTGGATCTGCTTTGGTATCTTTGCAGTCATTGTCATCATCATTATTATTGTTTTATTAGTCAAGTTCATCCCTCGTAACAGTGGTAGCAATAACCAACAGAACAATCAAAATCAAAATTAACACTAATAATGACAACAACTCCACCAATAACAATAATTTAAAACAAAAACCTACTCTGTTTCTCTCTCCTTGAAACTGTGGTGCACATACATAAAAAAGCTCCCTTTTTCTCCTCCTTTTTCTCCTTACCTTTATTTTACTATTATCTTCAAAACAAAAACCAAAAACTTGTAACTTTTTGATACCTTTGTAGTACTTTCTCTTCGTTTATAATAAATTACATATTTTTACTATATTTTTTTTTCTTTTTTGCGTGTGAGCATGTGTTACTGAAATTAAGCCTCTTCAATAAGTTGAGTTTGATAATAATAAAAAATGTGGCTCATTCGTGTCACCGAATTAAAGCTATTGAAAAAAGTGCTTGTCAAAACTGAGCTGAAGAAAGGATGTCAATAAACAACATTTCCTGCTTTCTTTTTCAGTGGGAAAAAAAAATAAAAAATAAGAGAATGGATAGAATAGAGTAATGTATAGAAGAAAGCGAGCACTAGGCTTTATAAATATGCCTTATCGGATAAATAAAGTATATTTTTCAGCGTTACATATCGCTTTAATGTCTGTGTTTTCTTTTAATTCGCTAAGAAGAAGAAAACAAATAACAGGCATAGCTTAAAAAATAAAGAAAATATAAGAAAAAGGGGGTGTGTTAAGGTGGGTGGGTATACAGAAGATAGAAGCTTGAAATTAAAAATGCTGGGTGGAAATTCTATAGGAGAGGCTTTTTTTTGGCTTCTTTCTTTTTTTTTTTTGATAGACATGTGGGCTTACAACAATTGTAGCTAATGCAAAAAGGTATATATAAAATATATAAAACTGCTTAGATATTTCCAATGGGATACATATTTTCAAGAGCTTGCTTCTGTAAGACACTTTGTTGGAACCTATGATGATGAAATGATTTTAGTGACTCTGTGTGGGAATACAAAATAATCCTTGGTGCCATATAACTTACTTGCGGAGTTGCTCGTTTTCTTGAACAAGACGTTCAAGCTCCGCCAAGATGGTAACTTGAGTTGATTTCAAATGTTGAATATGTTGAACAGCTGAAAAATGGTATATAAAGTTAATCCATGTTACAATTGCTATACATTCTTTAAATAAGGTACTTACTTCTATGCAATAATGTGACTTTGCTCATCTTCTTATTGAGACATGCAGGTAACTCGTTACGTAAATCTTCAAATCCGTCCTTGATTTGGGCGCGACGTTTTTGCTCCGACTGAATATGAATTTGGCGTCTAAGTTCTGTCATGGAAGTGTTGTCTCCCTCACTACTTTTTTTTATTAAATAAATAAATGATTAGCTCAATCTGATAACTCATTTCCATCATAATTTTTCTACAAGTATGATATTCACATCCATACATTCAGAAAAGTGAGATCATCTCAACTTCCAGACTGTGCTAGAGGAATATCAATTTGTTTTTCATTTCAGAAAAAAAATTACCCAGTCTTAGCTTGTTTACGTGCGGGACGTTCCTCTGAAATATCTTCCTCGTCTTCAAATGAAGTAGACTGACCTTTTTCACTTTCCTCAGTACCTTGAGTCTGTCCACGTTTTTTCATGTTGACATTATTCTTGGAGCTACTCTGTTCAAACGATTCCTTGGAATACTCGAGAAATTCAGGATAAAAGGACTCTGGTAACGCCGAGGCTTTTGCAATCGCTTCGCTCATATAAGCAGAACTTGAAGAAGAGGTTGAGTTAACGGTGGTACTTGAGGAGGATTGGACTAAAGGAGGTGGCACTTGATAGAGAGGAGTCAGAGGCGAACCAGACATTAGTGAATCAGGGCTTCCAAAGTTCTGCGACTGCAATGAATAGGGACTGGTAATAAATGACTCGCCACCAAAAACTACGCCACTACTTGGTGACAATGGTGAATCAGAAGGTGAAGCAGCAACTACCGGTGCATAGTAGGATGGAACTAATGATAATAATAATGTTTTATAAAATTAATTTTCATTTCCCTTGCCAGTATAACATACATAGTTATTTACCAGTATATACCATGTTGGACTGCTTAGTCCCGGCATTGTTGTTTCCTACGTATTGAGGAGCATCATATTCATTAAGATACTCGGAGGACCAGTGAATGTTGTTCATTTTATGCTATAAAGAGCGTTCTAATATTAAGGACTGGTGTGGGAAAGGATAGTAAGTGGTGTTATTAGGTAAAGGGTGCTGTTAAAATAAAAGCTGTT
>VCJH01002248.1:0-10077 GCA_024140565.1 Backusella australiensis | reverse complement strand
CCTCTTTTTTTTTTTTTTTTCATTTCTGTTACTTTTGACAGAGTTCTAACCCGTAAATTTTAAAAGTTTCAATTAAATGCAGATGATAATCCTAGTGAATGCTGGCGAGGACCCACTCCTACCACAGTTTGGACAATTGCTGTTAGAAGGTAAGACCATAAAAAGATGGCTTTATATGATGAGGTCATTCTTATACTCCTTTATCTTGTAGAGCGTTTGCTATCCGTAATATGGATTACGGCCATAATCCCGTTGGTCCCGATTTCTTTGGATTGCGTAAAAATACCATAGCAAAAATGATTCAAGATTTGCCTAATGCTGACAAGTGCAAAAACTATATTTGGCAAAACTTTGAAGCAATGACTAGCAACAAGGGCAAATCCTCAAGACGCACAAAGTTAAGTTCACCTTCTGACACGAAAGACGAAGCGGAAGACGAGGAGACTCGGTCATTAGACGACAAAAAGGTTTAGAAAACAGATAAAAAGTTTTTTTTATATACAACTTTATTTTTTATTGTACAATCTTTTTTTATAATAATCTATATATACACACATACACAATTACACATCCTTTTCCTTTGATCTCTTTATGTATATGCTCTTTCTTTAAGCTAATTTTATAACTTTCTTCTTATTAAAAAGTACTTTCCACACACACAAAATGTAGAAAATAAATAAATGATAATAATAAACAATAATAAAATAGGGCATCAAAAGTCTTTATATTGTTTGTGCACTAAAAACTATATAAATACGTTCTTTTTCATTTTTTAAATAACTTTACAAAAAAAAGAGAGGCTTTTTAAATTTATATTAATCTACTTGGTGGCGGCCATGATACGGGGAGCAGCCTAAAATAAAAAAAAATTAAGGAACAAAAAAAAATTGTTTCAATTAATTCCTGCGTTTATATGCGCTTGCTTGTTGCTATGGTAACTTACACATTCATCGGCACAGTGCATGAAGTGGAAGAATTCCTCAATGCCTACACAAATGGGTTTTAATATTCCGTTTTCTCTCATTCACTCTTTTATTACTTACAGTTTTCCTGAGAACCATTCTCAACACGTTCGTTACATTCGTCAAGGTGCTTCTTCAAACCAGAGCATTCCTGGGTGCATTCTATTATTATTATTATTATTATTATTATTATTTTATGAAATTGACATGACAGCAAAATAGGGAGAGTGAGTTTAAACCGATTCCACGCAATGCACGTATATATCATGTTATATACCTTCGAAGATAGCCTCCTTGGGATCCTCAGGTTCTTCTTCTTCCTCTTCTTCTTCCTCAACAACCTCCTCCTCCTCAACGACGGGGGTTTCTTCGACAGGCTCTTCAACGGGTTCTTCGTCGGCGTAGACGGTAGGCATAAGGTTGGAGAAGAAATCAGAAAGACCCATTTTTTAAATTAAGTTGTAAATCGAAAGAGTGGGGGTTATGTTACGAGTTGTAGAAAAAAAAAGCGATGTTTTTTTTGTTGGACTGAGATATAATGATTTTTTGAACGGGGGTTGTCCTAAATCTTTGGTTTTATTTTTTTATTGGCGCATCATTCGACTTTTTAAAATTGATGACGTAAGTGATCAATTCACTCCAACCAATCAAAACGCCGTGGATTTGTAAAATGGAAAACTGAATCTACTCGATTTTACGTCTTTTCTTTCTACTATCAGATATTGGTTAGTGTGTGAAGTTGAAAAATATATAATGTAATAGCTTAAAATGAAACTGAGATGGGTCTTTCCATATTAGAAGAAGATTCTGCACATATTCTTTTTTTCTCTTCATAAACAAACGATATTGAATCGGATAGTTCATCATTAGGTATGTTTGGTAGTGACACTGTCAAGGCGAGCGATTAGATATGCATATTTAGTCCCATTCTTCTTGACTTTTATGGTCAAAAAACAAAGATGTGATTAAACTCTAAAAATACTTAACCACATATTTAACTTTTTTATTAAATTGTTTCTTTCTCAATGAATATAAGTCGATATACAAATTATCATATTAGCTATATTTACTTTTGTTATTGCCAATCGGAGTGAGCTTTATCATGTCTTCCATTCATGGTTCAAAGGTTACCATTTGTTTACTCGATATATTTTATTTTAATAATTATGCATGCACATTTCACAGAATTCCAAGAGTTACAGATAGAACTTCTAATAATCGTAAATCCTTCATCAATTTCAGGGTAATTTTTTCTGCATGTTATAACTTATTAAAATTAATTTTATCAAGTCGTTGAAAGTGGGATTTTCCGACGGTTTGGAATTTTAATCCTCAAATAAGGAATCGTCACTAAATGTCATGTTCATATTCATTCTGAACTTGTGTAATTCTTCTCACCCCTTACTTATTTGAAACTCTTTTTATAAAGGTTCTGATGAGCATCCTAAAACTGAAATTTTGAATGTATTTGACCACTATACAAAAATAATGATCAAACGACTGCTAAATTAGCAAATCTACGACTATTTTCTTTGGTAACTTGAGTATCATTTTGTATTAAAATTTACTACTACTTTGCGAGTAAGCCGATGTTAAATACAGGATGAAATATACCCCAGAGAAAAATGGTAGCTACTATTTAAGTACTTGCCACAGTGTTGCCTACTGTAAGATAAGAGTTAAAATCGAAGATATACATCTCGGAAATGACGAGATTTTTAAACTGTTAAAGTACGAGGGCGATGCTCTTAATTCGAGCCGTACACTCAACACTCAACCTTACGCGCTAGATAAACCAATTAAATTAACTAATCAACCTGCTATTAAGCATTAAGACCAATATTTCAGTGACTGTAACCATAGTATCCCGCCCTTATCAGGAATAGGGGATTCTACCTTAGATCTATATAAGACCAAACAAATAGATTTATTAGATTCATTTCCGATGACCCAAAAGTCGGCATCAAAAAAGCGAACATACACCATGAAACAGCCGGCACATATTACATGAAATATCATGCAAATCAGAAATAAAGATACATATAAAAAGAAACATACACCGCTTTCACTAATAAGTACAAACCGTTTTGCAAGAAATACATTTGTATTTTATCAATTAAATGAAATATTCACATCAGACATACATGATGATTTGCATGTTGGATGACCCTGAAAATTTCATTTTTGACATGCAAGAATGTGACTGCCGAATTCAAAAAAATCAAAAAGGAGCACTCCATGGTCGGGGCTGGATACTACCTTGTGCACTTTTGTTTACACTTTTGACATGTCACGCCTTGTCTTTCAACAAGCTCGCACTTTGATGCGCAAGAATGCCACAGGCACACTTACAAACCGTGCTCTCTTCTCTACAGGTCTTCGTAGCTTTCAGCAACAGCAAACAGAGCAGGATAAGAAAGTTACTCATTTTGGCTTTCGCGATGTAGCTGAAGAGGAAAAGGAATCTCTAGGTAAAAAGATCAAAATTATAAAGAATATCAAAAAACAGCGCAAGATAAAGAGTATTTACATGATGCCCAGTTCACAATGTGTTTGCCAATGTTGCCAGTAAATATGATGTTATGAACGACGCCATGAGTTTGGGTATTCACCGTATTTGGAAGGATGAATTCATTCGGTCAATGGCCCCTGGTCCTGGCACCAAATTATTAGATGTTGCTGGAGGAACAGGTAAAAAAAAAAAGGCCGAAACACCACATTAAACAGGGGCGTTTGAATTGATACGGAATGAATTTAGGCGACATTGGTCTTAGATTTCTGGAATATTGCAAGAACATCCATCATGATAACACAGCCACAGTCAAGCTTGTCGATATCAACCCACACATGCTTGGCGAAGGAGAAAAGCGATTCCAAACAACGCCTTATGCAAACAGTAAGCCTTTTTTTTAGATTGGCTGTGTCGGTCACTTACTCCGTTCTAAATAACAATAGCAAACCAAGCCAGTTTCTTGGTTCAAAATGCTGAACATCTGGATGATATTCCCGATGAATCAGTAGACGTTTATACAATTGCCTTTGGTATCCGTAATTGTACGCATGTGGATAGAGTGGTAAAGGAAGCCTATCGTGTATTAAAGAAGGGCGGCCGTTTCATGTGCTTAGAATTCAGCAAAGTAGAGAACCCTGTTATCTCAAAGTAAGTTGTTATGTGTGCCCTCCATGAAAACAATGATAATAACACCAATTAGATTGTACGATATCTACTCGTTTGATGTCATCCCTGCTCTTGGCCAGGTCGTTGCCAATGACCGTGATTCTTATCAGTATCTCGTAGAGAGTATCCGTAAGTTTTATTCTCAAGAGGACTTTGCTCAACTTATTAGAGATGCCGGTTTCAAGACAATCGGCAAAGGTTATGAAGACCTTACTTTCGGTGTAGCTGCTATTCATAGTGGCTACAAAATATAATAGTACATAAATACAGTAAAATAATAAAGGAATAAAAAAATGTGTGTGATATATATATAATCAATCATTGTTTTTATTATTATTGTCATCATTATCATAAAACACAACTATGCTGTTTCGTAAACGCTAACTTTTGCTACAGAAACATGTTCATCCCAGACACGTTTCTCTATTCTCTTTGCTAATTCACCATCAACGTACACTTTTGGCAGAGGGCTCTCGTTGGACTTCAGCGACAAGTAAATCTTTTGATGTTTCAATGCTCGGTTCTTTTTAAAAGTAATATAAATAACGTCTTCCTTTTCTTCAGTGATGCTTTCGATTTCGGCTCCTGGAACAACATGGCCTGTTGAGCCCATGAATCTATCCTCCGGATAACTTGCTACTCTCATAAATGCTCTTGTTTCGTGCGGTTTCAAAAAGACTTGACTCTGAGGCGCCAACCAGTCAATGCGAGAGCTCACAAGTACATTAGTGTGCTCAAAATAATGCACGCGGTGCTCATCCTCAACTGGTGGTAAATGAGCAGTATAAGGCAAGGGAGATAAGTTGGAGATAAAAAGATATGAGCGGCCGTCGCACATATATTTGACCTGATAAATATCATTTCCAATGGTGACTACATCTTGCACTTGTGCCTTGGGCTTGGGGAAAGTAGAAGAATACAATCGGTGCTCTTCTTTACTATAGCGGTCGACATTATCAGACATTAATGTAAGCTGGCCCATTACAATATTGACATTTAATAGAGTAAACTTCTCCTCCTTTGTCAACTTGTTGTTATCAGATCTAATAAAGAATACATCAGGATCACTGCCGAATATCGACTCCCCCATTGCCCAGCGATTAATGGTGGATGTCATTGCATTTGCAGATGATACGCGCTCTCGGACACTTGACATTCGAAGAATGGAGTCATCCCACCAAGGGGAAGCATCACTGCTAACACGCGAGTATTCAAACTTGCCCCACACAGATGGCAGTGTCACACCAGAACCCAGTATCAATGCACGCTTATTGGTCCATTTGGTCAGTAAATCAACGGCATCCCACATAATTTCTCCCCTGGTTTTGCCCAAGCGAGGTATCATGGCAGCTGCAAATATAAAGTCCAGCTTTAACAACTTGTATCCCCAATCATCAATAAAGGTATCAAACACATTTTCGAGGTAACTACATGCTCCAGGATGATAGATGTCTATTGCGTAAAAACCACCCCAGTTAGGACCGGCAACAACCAAGGAGCCGTCTTGATGTTTAAGCAACCACTCTGGGTGTTGCTTGACAATCTTGCTCTTGAATCCCACGGCATAAGGTGCCATCCATATGCCTGGTATATACCCTTGCTTGCTTATATCAGCTGCCAGTTCCTTCATTCCACGGGGAAACTTGACAGAGTTTATGTCCAACCAATCGCCGATCTGTGCCTCAAAACCATCGTCCACCTGGAAAACATCAATGGGGTAATTGTACTTTTTGAATGCACTCAAGTTGTCGAGAACGTCTTTTTCGGTGATTCTTTCGTATGTGTTATACCAAGAAGACCATCCTGTCAAGTGGCGAGGCTGATTAAACTGTTTGCTTGGATCATAATAGTTTGCATAAAGATTCCAAATAGACTTTAGTTTGGAGGTGTTTTCCCGCTGGCTCACAAGAAATTTAAATTCCGCCGATTCTCCCTTTGGCAATGCCTTGCCTTGAATGTCCTTATATATAGTGAGCTTGCCTTCCAGTAGATTTGCCTTAAAGTAAGTATAAGCGACTTGTTCTGAGAGAGAACCTATAAATGCGACATGTCCACTGCTTGTATCTCTAAAGTAAGTATAGCCGTTAGAATGCACCTGACCGGGCAAACCAGTGTAGTTGAAAAAATCATAATCGCTAAATAAAAGGACGTTGTTAAGCAACTTATCTCTTCATATATTACTATATTAGCGTTTACCCTTGTAAATTGAACTTTGTGAACCATGCGACTGGACTTGGAATAGCGGCCATTCGGCTGTATCTATCGACCTCTCTTGTTGTGCTCCAGCACTGGAAGCCTTCAGCCATCATAACCTGCTTATCCAAGCTCATATCGAGCTCCATCTCAAAATGAGTAAGCGTCACCTCGTCTCCTTGGTTTACAATCTTGTAATGAATCTCAAAGTTATCGTTATCCAATGGAATAGTGGACTTTTCTACGCGTAATTGACCCAACAGGACTTGTTTCTCGAGATGCTCAGAGAAGCTTTCTTCTTTACTATTGACCACATATTTTGTATTAGCAACCCAAGAGGTTGGTGAAGCGAGAGTTGTAAAGGGTGTTGTCATTGCATAAATAACAGAAAAGAATAGAAAGAGCAAAATAATGATCATCCTTTTAGCGCAACTTTTAAAAAAAGGAAAAGGAAAAAAAAATGACCAAAACAATACTAAATGCAGCAAAGTAGATGTGCATGTGACTAAAAAACGGCACTAGAAGAAAATGTTGTCTTTCTGCTGGACTGGCATACAAATATTAGCCGTGTCCTTCAAAACAACAGTTGAATATGTCGACTGCTTTGCGAAAAGTGACTTTTTTTTTTAATAATTACAAAAGGTCAAATGCATAAGGCTAAACTACAAGAACGGATCGTATGATTTAAAAATGGTGCCAGACCAGATATTTTATTTATTTTGATGATGATGCTTTTGCTTCCATCATCATATGTGCTGATTGTGGCGCAAATTTCTTTATAGCAGCAATTAAATCAGGGAATCTCAAAGGTTTAGTTACATATTCGTCCTGTAATAAATGTATTGTTAGATCAAGTATTCGGTAATATGCTCTCAAGTTATTCTATCTTACCATTCCAGACTGTAAACATTTCTCTCGGTCGCCAATCATGGCTACAAAAAAAAAGAATAAGTTAGTAGACTATCTTTGTAGTTAAAATTAGTTATCATACCATGAGCCGTTAATGCAATGATGGGTATATGACTATTTGATCCAGAAGCGTGTTCTATTTCTCGAATCTTCTGGGTTGCTTCAAAACCACCCATGACAGGCATTTGGAGATCCATCAAAATAAGATCAAAGGTCTGGCTTTCATATGTCTCTACGGCAAGTTTACCATTGGGAACAATCTTGACATGGTGACCAAACTTCTCTAAAATTCGCACAGCTAGTTTCTGGTTTACAACATTATCTTCAGCCAATAGAATCTCCAGAGGCACGGACTTTGAGGCATCACCTGGTAAGGCAGCATGGCTTTCAAGTGCAGACAAAAGTACATTGGCCAAATCGGGAACATTGGTTGGTGAGTTGATATAACCAGTGATTCCTAGATCAATGCATAGCTTCATATTGAGCAAATGAACTTCGGGTGCTATGAGAACAATAGGTGTGTAGCGGAGAGGTACAATCTCACGAATCTTCTCTGCAAGTCCCATCTTATCAACAACGACAGTATCAAAGAATGGCGCGTGCTTGCTCTTACTAGAGTTTGCACATGCAATTGTAGTGGCTTCTTCGATGCTTCCTGCACGGTAAGGCTTAAGTCCAAGACGTCCAATCTTATCAATAACACCTGTTTGATCATTCATACTATCCAAGAATAATACACGTCTATTTTTAAAACGTGCAACTTTCTCTGAGGTTTCTTTTTCATCCACAGTATTTTTGAAGAGGTTAACCGTAAAGTAGAATTCGGAGCCACGACCATACTTTGATTCTACCCAGAGATCACCACCCATAAGTTGGACCATATGTCTTGAAATAGATAAACCAAGGCCAGTTCCACCATATTCACGCCTAGAAATAAAAATATCAGTAAAAAAGAAACTATATAAAAAGAAGAAGGCAATATATGCTTACGTTGTACTGCCGTCTGCTTGACAGAAGGTGTCGAAAATAACATGAAGCTTATCTTCTTGAATACCAATACCAGTGTCACTAACACAAAGTTCCAATCGGATGGATTCATCCGCCATACGAATGGCTCTTGTTCTAAGTACAACTTCACCTTGGGTAGTAAACTTGACAGCATTTCCAATCAAATTGGTGATAACCTGTCGCAAACGAAGAGGGTCTCCAATCAATTGGTCAGGGATTGCTGAATCAACATGGTAAATAAGGTCTAGTTTCTTTTGATTAGCCTTTACAGCAAGCGTCTTCAACACACTGAAAATGGAGGAGCGAAGTGAGAAGGGGATAGATTCAATAATCATTCTTCCAGCTTCAATCTTTGAAATATCCAAAATATCATCAATAATGGCCAATAAACTGTTAGCGAGGCTTGACACAATCATAAGGTTTTCTCTTTGCTGGCGGGTAAGGTCTGTTTCCAGAGTCAAAGAAGTCATACCAATAATACCATTCATGGGCGTTCTGATTTCGTGACTCATATTGGCTAAGAATTCACTCTTGGAGCGATTGGCCAGTTCAGCAGCTTCACGGGCAAGTCTGTTCTTTTGAATAGCGTCACGAAGCGATCCAACCATCTGGTTAATCTTGGTCTTGAGGGAATCCATCTCACCAGAGGCTTCAACGGTAATCAAACGAGAGAAATCATTTTCTGTGGCAGCAGCTGAAATTTGAGCGAAAGCTCTCACCTGCGTAGTAAGATTTGAAGCCATAGTATTAACATTGCTGGTAATTTCGCGCCAAACACCTTCAACATCCATCACTTGAGCTTGCACACCAAGTTTTCCCTCCGTACCGACTTCGCGAGCAACACGTGTTACTTCGGAAGCAAATGAGTTCAATTGATCCACCATTGTATTTATCGTATTCTTGAGTTCGGCAATTTCACCGTGTACTTCAACTTCAATCTTCTTACTCAAATCACCTTGTGCTACTGCTTTACAAACTGCTGCGATTGCTCGAAGTTGGTCTGTCAAATTACTAGCCATGATATTTACATTATCAGTCAAATCTTTCCAAGTGCCATCAACCCCAACGATTGTTGCTTGGACGCCTAGTTGACCTTCTGTTCCCACTTGTCGAGCAACACGGGTAACTTCTGCAGCAAACACACGTAATTGATCCACCATGTCATTTACCGTTTCCCTAAAATGATATAGAATGAGTATAATGCTAAATTATTAAGAAAAAAAATGGAAAAGACTTACTTCAATTCACGAATCTCTCCCTGTACTTCAACGACAATCTTTCGTGAAAGATCACCCTTTGCCACAGCCTTTGTCACCTCAGCAATGGAACGCACTTGAGTAGTAAGATTACCAGCCATCATATTTACATTATCTGTCAAATCCTTCCAGGTACCGCCAACACCCTGAACAATGGCCTGACCACCCAGTTTACCCTCAGTTCCTACCTCACGAGCAACACGGGTGACTTCAGAAGAGAATTCACGTAGCTGATCCACCATGGAATTAACGGTTATCTTCAAATCAAGAATTTCACCTCTTGTTTCAACGTGAATCTTCTTGGACAAGTCACCGTTGGCGACTGCTTTGGTAACCTCGGCAATGGATCGTACTTGATTGGTAAGATTGGCAGCCATAATATTGACATTATCTGTCAACTCGTTCCATGTACCAGCAACACCTTGAACAACAGCCTGTCCTCCTAGTTTACCCTCTGTACCAACTTCTTTAGATACACGAGTGACTTCAGATGCAAAGACATTCAACTGATCCACCATGTTATTGACAATATTCTTTAGATCTAGAATTTCTCCACCACTTTCCACTTCAA
>VCJH01002244.1:8761-19489 GCA_024140565.1 Backusella australiensis | reverse complement strand
TTTTTTTTTTTTTTTTTTTAAAAAAGGTATCGTCCGGTCAATCTATAAGTACATTCAATTCATATTGTACATTGAAGACTCTTAGCGATCTTTTCTTTTCTTTTTTTTTAAGAAAGAAGAAGAAGAAGAAGAAACTCCTATTTGTTTGTTATTGTTACCTCCTGTTTAACTTTGACAGTGGAAATCTTTGAAGATCTTATCGATTGGTAGCACTTGAAAACAAAACAAAACAAAACAAAACAAAAACAAAAACAAAAAGCCAAAATCAGCTTTGCCAAAATGCTTATCATTTGTTTATAAATCTAAAGGGGCCACTGGAGCCCACATAAAAAGGGTTTGTATGTGATTAATACAGTTGATGAAAAAAAAACTTTGTTTTCCTCTTCTATCATAATAGTGAATGTTTTAATAAAATAAAAATATCGGCCCACGGCGCATAATATACCAAGCTCATTTTTATTTGACATCGTTGAAACAAACCAAAAATATTAGCAACTTTAAGTACCACATATATATAATGGATTGATAATCTGTCAAAAGTCTACATAAAAAATGCTTTGACTATTGTAACGAGCAACAAACGTTGTATGTTTAAACCATGTATAGCAAACGTATATGCTCAAACCACATGTTCACATGTTTAAACATTAACCAAGATCAACTAGTTATTCAGCTTGCACGCTTTGATAATAAAAAAAGATATTCTGGGCTTTCACAGTTTTTTCACTTAGCCTTGATTTATCAGGAACACAGAGTAAAAGAAATAGGTGATGAGTGGCCAGGTTTTAGCTGACAATTAAAAAATTAAAAATAAGTGGGTCCGACCTGCTCATTGATGGGGAACAATACCAAGTGATAGGAAGAAAAAAAAATGATAATAATAAAAGTAGGCTATGGTATCGTTAAACTCGTGCTGACATAAACTTTTTGTTGATTTTCTTTCGATTTGAAGTGCCGAACCAGGGCGCAAAAACGTGCCAAGTGTCACTTAAAGTTTTCAGTAAAGGCTTCAACACGTTTGATGATCTGCTCGCGCTTTATGTTGAACAAAAAGCCGATCATGATATATGAGATTAATTGAATTTTTATTACGTAGGCGTGAAAATGGATATATTTAAAAAAGTAGATATAATGAATTCATCTTTGCACACACAGATAAACATTAAAGTAATTGATGTAGCGAAAATATGTATGAAAATGCAAGGCTAAATCTAATTGTACATTTTTCGCTTTGACCCTCTGTATTGTTCATTGATGATGCTTTTAAAGTATAAGATAAACCGCCCAAAAAGAAAACAGGAGTAAACAACAGATATACTATCTAGCACAAGAAAAAAGAGCTGGATTGCCGAAAAAGTCAATTTTACTCGGGTCGTTTTTTGTGACAAAAAAAAAACTCACACAAACATTTATAAGATTTTTTTGTCACTCACATATAAATATATATTTATATTGCTTTCTTTCTCTTTCTCTTCTTTTCCTTTCCTCACGCATACATTTTTTTCTCTTCATAAATACATTCTTATTACTCATAAGAAAGTCAATTCACTTTCTTTTGTTATAATAAAAATAAAAACAAAAATTTACACATAGGAACGAAAGTTTTATGTTGTACTGGCGATGTTTGATGGCGTCTCTGGAAGAATGCCAGACTTGTTCGGTAAAAAAAGAAGGACTTCATCAGATAATCAACAACAGAGACCTGTACGATCCCAGCTTCAAAAGAAAAGTGAAAACATCAAGACATGGTGGCGCCAAAAACTCCATAAAACCAATTTTGACGATGATTCGTCTTCGTCGAATACAACATTAGACTGGAGATCGCTCTCTCCTGACCGACCCCCTTTACCATTTTTTTTACCGTCTAACGAATCTACTAATGATACCCATCAAACTACATTAATCCCTCAAGTTCCCATAGAATCACAACCAAGATATAATAATAAAGTAAGTGCTCTTTTTTTTTTAATTATTATTTGTTTATTATTTTTATTATTATTTTCAAATATACCTTTACTTTCGCGGCACACGTTGTTATGTGCTACTTTATTATGTATAAAATAACTTTACGCTATTTTTATAAATAATAATAATAAAATCGTGAAGGACTATTACTGTTGTACAAAGTAGTTATTCCAAGGTGGTGTGAGCGGGATGTTGATTTCCGAAAAAAAAACCTTGAACTTTGTCAGCTAGAAATAAACCCTTTATTATCCATAAATGTTGGTTGAAACATCCCAGCTTTATTACTTTCCCTTTTTTTTTCTTTTTATCTTTTATTTTTTATTTTAGTCATCATCAAAAGCATCTGAACTGATCATCCTCTTTTTTTTTTACTCTCACTTTTCTGCACATTTTTATTATATACTTATTTTTAGTCAAGATCTGCCGAAGATCGTAATAATCTTCCTACACTATTTCCCATTCTAGAAGAAAGCGAAACGATGATAACCGAATCAACAAGCTCTATAGGCATTAAAACCCAAAGCCGAGACAACAGTGATGAAGAGGTGAATCGAATTGGAGGATCTGGAATTGTCGAACCACAGCCTAACAACAGACCCGAGTCTAATTCAAGTTCATCCGCCATATCGTCGTCCCGGTCCGTTAGTTCATCAGACGCCTCGTTCCACCCAACTCCTAATGTGTGGAAACCATCGCCTAAACCAAGTACTACATCACCTGTCGAACACTACATTTCTCCAAATACAGTGGGTGATGAAGAACGATGCAAACGTAAATTTGCAAAGATCCTCAGAGCTGCCTGTAAATATCGTCAACAGCAAATCCGTCCCAGTGAAATGATCTTGGTGTTTGATGCTCAGCAAAATATCGATATTATGCGTTTAGTTCGTGAAGGAAAAACAGAACATCATAAGTTTAATGGGTAAGTCTCTGCCATAAAAATAAAAACAAATAATCAATAAAGTTTATTTTGTTTTTTTGTTCTAACGTTACCTGATTTAGTATCTCTCAATACATTCCACCTGAGCTTTCCATTTCAAGCGAATATAACAGTGACATGGTTGATATTTGGGTTCTTGGTGTTCACTTATACCGTATGCTGATTGGTAGCTTTCCCTTTGTGGCTGAAAATGATCAGCAAATGTTTAAAAAGATGATACACGGTAATTTTAATATCCCAACCAACTTATCAGAAGGTAAAAGTCCTGCAAGATCAAGTATATAAACAATATAACCTAAATTATACATTATTTTTTTTTAGATATCAAGGATCTCTTAAGACGTATGCTTGCGCCTGACGCAACACGTGCATCTTTAGATTTGGTTATTTATCATCCTTGGATTAAGCTATATCGCTCATATCTTCTGGAAGTATACCGTAAACAACCCAAACCTTCAAAAACAATCACACCTGAGAGCTATAAGAAGAAAAGGAAGGATACTAATTTCATCAAAAAGACACTTCTTCTTATTATCAAGGGTCCATTTCCTCCACCTAAAAATCCTTATAGAGATCTGGCTCATTTAGGCACACGTGAATCTGTTTTTCTTGCTGCTCAACGTTGTTAGACGAGCCTCTTGTATATTTTTAAAAATCCCATTTTGTATTATAGTTTTCTCTCTATTACTCTTTTTATACACATTCTATGTTTTTATGTTATGTTATTTCCATCAACATTCTCCTACCCTTTTTCTTAATTATCTTGAGATAAATAATAAATAGATGGGAAAATGAAGGAAAACGCTGTTTAATTCTAATTCTAATATTGCTTATTTAAAAATAAAGAAATAAATATTATAATATTTATTGACTATTTATTGATTACTAAATTACGTTATTATTACTATTATTACTTGTATATAAAACAATCATGTATATAACAAAAAGAGGTATTATCAGGTTGGTATTAAATGCTTGTGATTGCAATGTTTACATAAACCAGCATCAGATGAATTGCCATCAAGTTTACGACAATCACATTCGGAGCATACCAAATCGGTTGATTGATTTGCTGTTATTTTTGGATTGTGGACGCCAATCTGTGGATTGGCACCTGATTTATTACTGCTATCATCTGCTAGAGATCTTTCTATTGTTGCCGGGATGTCAGATGAAACAACAGGGATAGATTGAGGTGGTGGCGTTACAGGAAGAACAGGTATAGTTTCAGACTTTCTCTTCCCATCTTTTTGCTCTTGTTGTTGATACGGTTCAGTATAATTTACAGGAAAAATGCCTCGTTTTGAATGAGCTTCTCCAACCCACCAGCCTTTATCGATTTCATCAATAACCTGGATAATATCGCCTGCCTTGAATCCAACCTCGTCATCATTTCTAGCATTAAAATCAAAACGTGCCTTTCTATAGGTATAACTGTCAGCATTATCATCCTCTTTAGGTGTCGATTGCCCGTCATCAAAAAAGCTGCTGTCATTACTATGCTTTGTGTTGAAAGATGGTCTTTGACTAAATAGAGTATCCTCTTCCTCCTCTGATTTATAACTGCTACTAGTGATACCAGTGTAAGATTCGAGAAGATCAGCTTGACTTGTACTTCTATAAGGATCCGAAAAGGTTCCCCTTTTCCCCCAGCCTGATCGAATGGCCTCTAATTTTTTTATTGCCTGGTTATGGTAACTGTATTGTGCTTCTATTAAGGTATACAACCCGTCACGGTGATCACTCTATCATGATTATGACAAGCATTAGCACACTAATAGCATATTTATATAATAATGCTAACATTCATACCTCAAACAACTGTATACGTGCCATTTGATCAAACAGTAAACGCTCTGTTTCTTCATATTTGATCTTGGAAGCCTGTACTTCCTGTTCAAGCTCCGGTTTTTCTTTTTTCGCCTTACCGAGCCGGTTCAGTTTAGCATCGTAATCTAGTCGACGAGATTCCTGTTTACGTTTAAGATGGTCATAATCCCTATACAAATCCAATCCCTTTGATAGTGTTGTCATGTATCCTTCTCCTACTTCCTTGGATAAATCCAACTGTAGCTCGCCAAGGTCCTTTTCCATTTTTCCCAAGTCGATCAATGCAATGCCTAAAAGGAGTTTAGTTTCTTGCCTGATGCACAGCAGAAATATAAATTACCTAAAGCAGAATCTTTTGGATATTTTCTTCCATACTCTTCAAGCGAATTTCCCAAAATACCAAACGGGACTCCATTCGGGTCCTGAGATGAGGATTTCATTTTCGAAAGATGATCTTCAATCGCCTTGACGGCATAAACAAGATCTTCATAGCCTTTTCGCCGTTCGGTCGTCTCTTTTTGAAGCTTAATAAATTGGTCTGTTTGGGGTGTAGCTTTGGCTTCACCAAGTTTCTCGCCAGCCCACTTTTTTATTATGTCAGCATCACAAGTCTTTTGTTTTTTTTTTCAGGTTGGAATCTCCTCATTTACCTGTTTGAATTTGCCAAGGTTCTTTATCATATCAAGTAGAAGGATAAAAGGTAAGAGAATAGGTTCTAAAAAAATATTGAATGGAAAAAAGAAAAGGAATAAAATATGGAAAGGAGAAAGGTTAAAATAAGAGATGTCAAGTGTTCATTGCGTCATATATACTATATATAATGGGTTATTTGTGCCTAAATCCAGAGGATTTAACTCTAGATGTATTGCCCAAAAGCTTGGTATTCGATGCCTTATATAACGTGACTTTTTACTATTTATCCTCTTTTTCAGTTCTTTAGTTACAGCACATCGTATCATGATACTTGCTTAAAGCTAGCTTGTCATTTTGATTGTGATATCAAGTAGAAGAGACAGGCCTTCATATTACCTGATGTTAAAGTCTAGAAAAAGACAACAGTCTATATTGCCTTATTTTGGCTGAGGCGATCGGAGAGGCCGATCTTTTTAGAATAGCGGATGCATACATTCTATTCACTTTGTCCTACCTACGGAAAAACCATATTGAACATACAAATGATATATCTTCCATGATGGAACAATTTTAACACATTTCTTCTTCTTCCACTTCTCCTTATTAAAACATTATTATCATATTCTAAATACTCATAATAGTAATTCCCTCCTTTTTTTTGTATATTTTAATACTAAATTAAATATATATTTTCATCAGACCAACTTGTGCCTTGCATTTTATGGTTGCACCAACCGGGACATTTGCCAAGGCTTGAAGTATAAACAATAGCAAAGGTCTATTATGCATATGTTTATAAAAATAGTATCCGTTGATAGAAACACTAATAATAGTCTATATTCGCGGTTTCTATGGTAATGGTAAATAGAGCGTAGCAGCCAGTTGTATGTCTACCTGAGAAACAAGTTGGAGCTGATTACAGCATAAAACCCCTTTCCTTAAGAAATGATGAATAAGACGCTGAATAGCATCAGTAGGCGGTAATAATAATAATAATAATAAAAAGCGTATTGTATATAGCTTATTTCACCACTAGCAAGATTCCATTATGAAGGGCTAAGCTAACAAGACTATAATCGAGAGAGATGACTTGTCTTTGTACCAGAAAGAATATTGGTTGTCCTAAATTCCTTATTATATATAATAATAATAATAATAATAATAATAATAATAATAATAATAATAATAATAATAATAATAATAATGGTAGAAGACATTCCACAACTGTTTCAGTGATTAAATAATTGATCTCTGTACTATTATAAATGTAGAGTTCGGAGAAAATCTAACAAGCAATGGTTA
The DNA here is from genome assembly GCA_024140565.1 of Backusella australiensis. NCBI lineage: Eukaryota > Fungi > Mucoromycota > Mucoromycetes > Mucorales > Backusellaceae > Backusella > Backusella australiensis. The sequence continues at coordinate 12,819 of VCJH01002244.1, read as the reverse complement.
TGATTGCTATTTAGTTATCTTTAGTGCCAAATGCAATTCCCTTTCTGTGGATAAGGCAGATGCAAAGCTTATATTGAAGCATATTTCATCGTGCAAGCGTAAGGTTGCCTATTTTGTTATTACATAAACTGTTGCTAGGCGATAAATGCATAGTGATAGTTACCATGTTTACATTATATGACTTATAAAAAGCCTGTCCAAGTAGACCTGATAAGAAGGGAATAATGCACAATATTCATACTTGAGCAGTTGCAAGACTGATTCAAGTAGTATTATTACCATGAAGTATATGCATGAGATTACTATGTAGTCTACTATGATCAGCACCTTTGCGTGCAGGCATCGGAAGTTGAAAATTATCCACAGTCTTCTCAAAAAGACTAAAAAAATAGCAGTTGCAAAACCGCTCTATTATTTTTTTCCTCTTCTTTCTCCTGTTTTCTTTTCTTTTGTACAAACTTTACCAAAAATAAAAATGGCACCAAGTACACTCTTCCGTTCGGAAGAGATGTCGCTCATTCAGTTGTACATTCCTGCCGAAGTTTCCCAACCCTGCGTCGCAGAGTTGGGTGAGCTTGGCAAAGTACAATTCAGAGATGTAGGTTACTTTTTATCTTTGCGCCATTAAATTCCATTGTCTTACACTTGCCTTTTTATTTCTCTTTCTAGCTTAATCCCGAAGTCAATGCTTTTCAACGTTCTTTCGTTTCGGAAATCAGAAGATTAGATGAAATGGAGCGTCAATGTCGTATGTATATTTAAAAACCAACTTTATTTAAAATAAAAAAAATAAACAAGCAAAGCAAAAAATAATAAAAAATAAATATAAAAACGCGTTATATACTTACTGTAATTCCAATAGGCTTCTTTCAAGCACAACTTGAAAAATCCGAAATACCAATCAGACCCTTAACAACTGCTACTCGTGCTCGTTCGGCTCAAGAAGTGGATGATCTTGAAGAAACGCTTCGTGAGCACGAAGGCCGTGTCTCACAAATGAACTCTTCCTACGAGTCTCTCCAGCGCCGTTACCTTCAGTTGACAGAGCTACGTCATGTGTTGAGAGAGTCGTCTAGCTTCTTTCACCAGGTATGGTATAATTAGTATTATCGTTTCTATAAACTAAGCAAAACAAATAGGCTGAATCCAGACAGGATACGATGCGCACCTCAATCGACGATCAAGACGAAACCGCCGGATTATTAGACAACGACGTTGAACAACAAAATTACGACGGCGATAATGTTAGATTAGGATATGTCACAGGTGTGATTGCGCGTTCACGCATCCAAACCTTTGAGCGTGTGCTTTGGCGCTCGCTCCGTGGTAATCTTTTCATGAACTCTGCAGAGATTGATGAGCCCATCATTGATCCTGATAACTCGGATGTCGTCGATAAGAACGTATTTGCCATCTTTGCTCACGGTCCTGAGATCCTCGCAAAAATTAAAAAGATCTCGGAAAGTTTGGGTGGCACTTTATACTCCATTGACGATTCCGCTGATAAGCGACGTGATGCGCTTTTGGAAGTTACTTCTAGAATTGAGGACTTGAATAATGTAATATATATAATGCTTGTATATTGCTATAAATCATATATTTATTTAGTTCTATCTTTATAGGTTTTGTCTACTACAAACCAAACACGTCGCTCAGAATTGCTCAAGATTTCTGAAAACATCACTGCTTGGACTACAATTGTAAAGAAGGAAAAGGCTATATACCATACTTTGAATCTCTTCAACTATGATTCAAACAGAAAGTGTCTTATTGCTGAAGGTTGGTGTCCTACAAATGATATTGCCTTGGTTCAACAGTCATTGAAGAATGCCACCGTAAGTTATTATATATATTCATATAATGCAGTATGTCATTTCTAATCATCATCATCATTATCATGTAATTAGGATGCTTCAGGTACAAATCTTCCATCCATTCTTACCGAGTTGACCACAAAAAAGACCCCTCCCACTTATCACCGCACCAACAAGTTCACAGAGGGTTTCCAAGGTATCATCGATGCCTATGGTATGGCCCGTTACCGTGAAGTAAACCCTGGTTTGTTCACTCTGGTGTCTTTCCCTTTCCTTTTTGCTGTCATGTTTGGTGATATTGGTCATGGTTTCCTCATGTTCTTGGCAGCTCTCTATCTCGTCTTGAATGAGAAGCAGCTCTCCCAAAACAATGGTGAAATCTTTAGAATGTTTTTTGGAGGTCGTTACATGATGTTGATGATGGGTTTGTTCTCCATCTTCACAGGTGCCATCTATAATGATATCTTTTCATTATCTCTTAGCGTATTCAAATCTGGTTTTGATATGCCTACAAATTACACATCAACTGACGCTGTTGAGTCTCTTCCAAACGGACACGTCTATGCGTTTGGTCTTGATCCTGTAAGTTTTTATTTTATTATATTTGGGCGATTTATCATTTTACTTATCAAATTCAAAAGGCATGGCACGGATCCGAAAACTTTTTGCTGTTCACCAACAGTTACAAGATGAAGCAAGCCATTGTTATTGGTGTCATTCATGTAAGTTTAAAACCACACAAGTGTGTATTTTAGATACAGGATAATAATATTCCATTATTTTTTTTAGATGTCATTTGCTATTTGCTTAAACGTCTTTAACCATATTTACTACAAACGCAAGGCTTTCGTTTGGCTTGAATTCTTACCCCAAATTTTGTTTATGGAATCCATTTTCGGCTACCTTATTTTCTGCATCATGTACAAGTGGAGCGTCAATTGGTGGGAACTTGATGCCGATGGCAATCACATTCATAACGCACCTCCTAACTTGCTGAATATGTTGATTTACATGTTCTTGACCCCTGGCAAAGTCAATTCTGAGGAGCAACTCTTTAAGGGTCAGGGTCCTGTCCAAGCCATGCTCTTGCTTGTTGCTGTGGTATGTGTGCCTTGGATGTGGTTTGCAAAGCCATTTTATCTTAAGAGAGAAGCCAGTCAACATCATTACGAGACCGTTGCCCATGATGAAACTGATATTGATGGCGAAGAACATGCAGGTGGTGCCTCCAACGAGGTCGATGATGACGAGGAAGAGGAAGAGTTTGATTTTAGTGAAGAGATGATTCATCAAACCATCCACACTATTGAATTTTGTTTAGAGTGTATTTCCAACACTGCTTCTTATCTCCGTCTTTGGGCTCTTTCATTGGCACACGCACAGCTTTCCAGTGTGCTTTGGGACATGACACTCAAGATTTGGTTCCCCATGAGTGGTGCCATCGCTGTTATTGGATTGGTTGTTGGTTTCTCGATGTGGTTCGTACTCACAATTGGTATCTTGTTATGTATGGAAGGTCTTTCTGCTTTCCTTCACGCTTTGCGTCTTATGTGGGTCGAATTTGATGGTAAATTCTACAATGGTGATGGTATTGCCTTTGAGCCGTTTACCTTTGCTACTGTATTAGAAACCACCCCAGAATAGATTCAAAATAACACAATTCATCTTTTTTTTTTTTCGTATAATAAAACTTGTAATTAAAAAAAAAAGGAAGGGGGGGGTGAAATAAGTGTTTTGATAAAATAAAGATAAGAAGACGCGTTTCCTTTTGAGAATTAAATGATCCATGTATGATAAACGCTTACATCTGCTTAACGCGAAATAGACACATTAGGGGTGTAGACCAATTCTGCTTTTGCTACATTTACTATTATATTCTTTTTTATAAATCAGCTTGCTTTTCTTTAGTTTCTTGAACGCAATACTTTAATGCACTCACCCGTTGTGTAGTGAAGTGTTGTAAGAAACACTGTTTTTCTTTTCTTTCAATCACCGCTTTGCATGTTTTTACTGCATTTCGTTTTTTACCAAACGTTAGCTTTTTCGTCATGTTACATTACTCTTCTTGATAGCGTGAAAAAAAATGGAGAGAGAATCCAAGATATATCAACTGTACTACCTCGCAAGTTGTTATGTTTCTCAAAAAGTGCATTTTATTGGTATGACACAAAGAAAAACAAATATTTATGCATGAAAAAAATAGCACTTGTAACAATAAGTGACGCTAACGGAAAATGATAAAAA
>VCJH01002241.1:17428-32077 GCA_024140565.1 Backusella australiensis | reverse complement strand
AAAAAAAAAAAAAAAAAAAAAAAAAAAAAAAAAAAACGAGACTGTTCATGGCTCATACACAAAAACACCCTTTTTTATAAGCAAAGCATAAATAACAGCGATAAGAGCAAATAGAACATAAAGCATACACCTATTAAGTCTTATGGGCAAGGATAAACAAACAGTGTATCAAGCCACTCTCAGACAGGCCTTGATGGCAGGTGGATTAGCTGGTGTTGCTGTTGATACTGCTTTATTCCCATTAGGTAATAACGACGAGATGAGTCTCTTTTCTTTCTTTTATACTCAACTTTGTCATTATGCAGATACCATCAAAACGCGGTTACAGTCACAAGCAGGCTTTGTGAAGTCGGGAGGTTTCCGTGGTGTTTACTCTGGCTTGCTGTCAGCAGTGGTTGGAAGTGCGCCAAATGGTAAGCGAGAGAAAGACAGCTGACAACAAATCCAAACTTACACATTTGCAAAATTAGCCTCGTTATTTTTTGTCACATACGAGGCAGTGAAAAGACTCTCGAGTGCATCGGGCACAGAGCCAACTCCACTTACATTTATGGTTGCAGCAACTTGCGGTGAAATTGTAAGATACGCACTGGATTGTTATCTATATATATAAACTAATAATACATATGAACTGTTAGTCTGCCTGCACAGTACGTGTTCCGACCGATGTCATTAAACAGCGCATGCAAATCAAACAGTTCAAAACGACGTCTGCAGCAGTGTCGAGTGTTGTTCGTACCGAAGGGATATTGGGCTTTTATAGAGGGTTTTTGCCGACAGTAGCAAGGGAGATCCCATTTACCTGCATTCAATTCCCACTCTATGAGTATTTTAAAGCAAGCTATGGTAAATATAAGCAGCAAAAAGTGGAGCCTTACGAGGCAGCGGTGTGTGGCTCCATAGCGGGTGGTATTGCAGCAGCCATTACAACACCGCTTGATGTCTGTAAAACACGCATTATGCTATCATCCAAGGTAAATAAACAAAGAGGGTTCATGTATTTATATAAACATCTATTAAATATATGCATGCACTAGGCTCAGATAGAGGCAGATGTATCGTATTCTGGCATTATATCAACAATGAGGAGAATCATACAGGAAGAAGGAGCACGTAAACTGCTATCAGGGATGGGTCCAAGAGTAATGTGGATATCGCTTGGTGGCAGTGTGTTTTTAGGCGTCTACGAAAAAGCATTAAAGACATTTACAGAATTGCATATTTTAGAACCAAATGTACAAATAAAATAACAAGTTAAAAAAAACAGTAGATCAAGTGCTTGTTTTCAACACTTTATATTAATAAAGCATTCTGCAACGGAAAATAGTTCTACCGACTAGGGTGGGGTGCCGGTTGGTGCAACCACAATCCATTGAGTGCCGAGGGCACGGATGTTGAAATTAGCTATTTAAACAAAATAAAAAGTGATCTGTTTGTATATCATGTCTTTACTCTCGTTGGCTGCAAACTTTTGCTATTTTAGCACTCTAATCCAATGCAGTTTCTTTACCTTGGTTGCATTCAAGCCAAACACGATTAGCTTTTTAAGAGAAAAAGCACGTCTCGTCTACTTGCTTTCTCATGTTGCTGCCACATTCGTGTCTGATTTACCTTTACATCACGCTTTTCTCCAGTTACTCGGTGCTTACGGTGCACTGCTCTGTGGAGGCTTAGGTAAGAAGAAGGAAAACATGCGCATGAACGAACCGTTGAATATAAAATAGAATATCAATGGATGAAGTGGACTTTTGTTGTGATCCAGTTGCCTACCGTTCTGTTTGAGGTTGTTTTGTATTTCAAAAACTTGGATGAGAAGAAACAAGTTGAGCAATCACTTGATCGAGTGGATCCGCAATTTGTGTTACCAAAACTCACAAGGTAAAATGGGATAACCCAAATGGATAACCGTATTAATGATGAATTAGCTTGCACTGGTTAAAACGTATCGTCATTCCACAATTGAAGTTGAAGCAAATCAAGATGCACAAAGATAGTAAGTGAGAATCAGCAAATGGATATTGATTATAGGGTTTGTCGCTAATGGAAGCAATAATAATAATAATAATAATAATGATAATAAAAGTATCGTATGCAACTGAAAGAGAGATGCAGGAAGCGCATCAAAATGGCGGTGATAAAGAATTAAAACGGCTATTATTGGATGTCATCACTTTTGATGTCCCTTCAGGTGGTTTAAGACCAGTTTTGGTAAGTTGAATTAGTATAAAAACACAAGGGAATTGGGCTTGTAATGCAAGACAATATCAGATACATTTCCCCGGTGGATCTTGGACAATGGGAACAAAAGACCTATTTTATCCTTATCAAAAAGTATTGGTTGAAGAAGAGAATTGGGTAAAGATAATATTTAGAAAAAAGCGCACAACAGCAAAATGTTTAATAATCGTGTTTTTATAGGTCATTGTCAATGCAAATTATCGCTTAGCTCCTGCAAACGCTTATCCTACACACTTGCTTGACTGTAAGCGCGTTCTTCGTTGGGTCAAGCAGAACATTGAAAGATATGGAGGTGATAACCAGCGCATTGTCATTGCAGGTGATTCAGCTGGAGGTCATTTAGGAGCTATGCTCGCCTTTACTCCTAATCAACCAGAATATCAACCAGGTAAAAGAAAAATAAATAAATAAAATTGGATATTGTCTCATTCACTTTTTGTTTTTGTTTTTGTTTTGCTCAAGGCTTTGAGGATCTCGATACTTCGGTTCAGGGTTGCATTAGTTTTAACGGTGCATTAGACATTGAATTAGATCCAGTTCGCTGTCAGTACTTTTCAAGTGTCGTCAGCCAGCAGCCAATCATTGACTATGATTTCATCAGAAAGCACTCTCCTGTCAACCTTATTCAAAATCTACCAACCCTTGTGTTTGCAGGCTTGAAGGATGGCATTGTTGACTGTAGCATTGGAAAACATTTTAAAGAGGAATTTGATAGAAAAGGTAATAATATTTCAAGTTGGCTGATACTATTACTCTAGATGGCTAATACTCTTGTTGTAGGTGAAAACTGTGAATTAGTCTTGCTACCGGTAAGTTTAGGCCAAGTGAAATTGAATACAATGATAGAAATAATAATATCCTCTTTTGTATAGTATGCAAATCATTGTTTCTATTTATTCTGGTCACCTCGCTCTATTTACACAGCTAAACTGATCCAGGCCTGGTGCAGAAAATTGGTTTAAGTTGAATATATTTATATAAAAACAAGGGCTGGAACAGGCAATTTTGGTTTATTAAAGTATATTCTGAAAGATGGTTCGAGACCTGAACGTACTCGAGTCTACTTTTGGATGTGTCATAATAATAACAATGATAAATAAAATGGCTTGATCGATTAATATAAATACTTCTGGACCCTTCAATAGACAAGAGCTGAGCTGCTATAACTGTGATGGAGCGCAAGAAAAAAAAAATTTTTTTTTCTATGTCTGAAACGGGCTTAAATTCAAACCCGCTCAAAGAGGAACAGGAGGCCTACCGATTTGCCCAAACGTTCCCAAGATCTTTAAGGAGACATGTAGTCTTTGTTGGATAAAAGGCTTATAGATAGAACGTATCCATCTTATATATAAGAGTACAAAGTTCCACACCATGCTAGTTTTAGAGCTCTCGTTTTGACACGAAACTATATCACAATATACATTTTTTTTTAATAATGATAAAACATCATTTACTTGTAAACATGAAAAGGCAAAATGATGCTATATAAATCGCTTTACCCTTGCATTTTTCAAATATGTAAGATGGTTCAATGTAAAGTTTCTATGGAAAATCGAAATGGAAAAAAAAAAAAAGGCTGATTATCAGATATAGTAACTTTCATTTAAACTATTTTTATCCGGAGCCATCACTTTTTTCCTCTAAATGAACTGTCATTTTTTCGTGTCACAAGCTGAAAGAAAACAGAGCCTTAAATTGGCTAAATACTAGAAATATTGCATGAATGTAAAATAGCAATTCTTATTTTTTCTTTAAAAAAAATCACAATATACATATCCCTCCACACTATTTATGGTGTTCTCTTTTATTATTCATACCATCTAAATTGAGACAGGATTTAGCGTTCAGGAAAAAAGAAATTGGCTTTGAAAATAAATAGAGTTTTTTGTATACAAAAATAGAAGCAGCTGGATTACTATATAAAAGACCTGTTATTTTCTACATCACTTTTTATTCATTCCTTTTTCCTCCATTACATTTTTTAGTCATGAAACTCCTTAGCATTAGTGTAGTTGCTCTATTGGTAGCATCTGCTTTCAGTCAAAATTCATCCGCCACTTGCGACCCGTCCAAGTGCAAATTACCAGACTGTCTTTGTCCTTCGACTTCTCCTCCTGGCGGATTGTCACCAAACGAGGTTCCTCAGTTTGTTACAATCACTTTTGATGACTCTATTCAGCCTGAATTGTTGGACACTGCTTATGAACTAATGAATGTCACGTAAGTAAAATTTGATTCTTAAGTTGTAATATCATACTCATTTTACTTTTAATAATAATAATAAAGAAACCCTAATGGCTGTCCTGCGATGGTAATACATGATGATACTCTTTTTTTATTATTTATAATTAATTTCTTTTTAGGGTTCGTGGTATGTCTCTATGCAATATACAAATTTTGCATTGGTGCAACAGTGGTATGCCAAAGGCCATGAAGTCGCTGAGTAAGTTTTATTTAGCATCATCTATTGATTTAAAATCTTATTTTCTCACCTCCTTTTTTTTTATTCTCTCAAAGTCATACATTCACCCATGTTGGTCAACCTTCAGCACAGTAAGTGTCCCATGTCATGACATATCATAAAACAACTAAATTAATTTCATGATAAATATATTCTAAAGAGAAATTACTGCTGCTCGTGCTATGCTTTATGAGTATGGAGGTGTTCCACTTGGAAATATCAAGGGATTTAGAGCTCCTTTCTGTAAGTTTTCCTTATACAGAACTAACGCCACTCACAGTGTAGAGAAAGTAACCATTAACACATGTGCTTAGTGAACTATACCGCAAATACATTAAACGAAATATCAAAACAGGGATTCCTGTATGATACTTCAGCAACTGCAATTACCGATGACTGTTATTGGTAAAGTTTGAAATAAATAAATAAATAAAAAAAAAAAAATCTAAAAGACTCACAAACTCTTATTATAGGCCATACACTTTGGATAACGGTTTAGCTAATGACTGTTGGACGGGTGTTTGCGGAACTCCAAAGTTACCCGGTGTATGGGAGATTCCAATGTACGCTGTTGTCGATTCCTCCGGTACTGCTCAGTTGATGGACGTATATCTTGCTGGATCAGTGAGCGATGTAACCCAGTGGTCAAATACAAACTTTGAAAGACATTATAATGGCACTAGACAACCATTTGGTATCTACGTACACCCTAGTAAGTAGAATACTAGAATTGATAGTCTCGTTTTTACTTTCATTTTGGTAGAGACACTTATACTCTTTTATTTCATATATAGCTCATTTGACCGCATACGCAGGCACTCCCGATCCATCTGCTCAAAGAGAGGGGGTTGTCAAATTTATCAAATCCATTGCACTCAAAAAGGACGTTTGGTTCGTGAGCAACGATCAATTATTGAAATGGGTAATGTTTTAATATGTTGTCATCATGTTTATGAACATCAAAACAACTGATGATGGTCCTTTACTTAGATGAAAAATCCAGTTCCAGTCAGTCAATTGGCTAAACAAGACTACATGAAGTGTCAACTTCCCAGCCTTGACAAAGAAATCTGTAATGGTTCGGAAAATATGACTGTAAGCAATGGGGTTGTTCAGAGCAGCTTATTAAACACCTGTAGTTTTGCTACTTCCAACTTTGGTACTTGTTTCAACTGTCCATCCACCGCACCAACCGTTGACAATCCTACACCCGACGCTGCTTCTTCTGACCGTCATTTGGTACCTGATGAGTGTGATGGTGTTTGGTGGGATCCTATTGCTGGACAATGTCTCTGTAAAAATACTACCTGTGCCTTCAATGAAACATACACTCCTCTCACTACTCAGTAGTACAAACCCATCATAGTAATAATAATAAAAAGAAAAAGAAAATAGCATAAAATTTAGCATAGAATAAAGTAAAAAAGTAGAATGTGGTGATATCTTCATATTTAATTGTAATAAAACAAGAAATAGAAAATCATATAGCCTAAACACAATCTCTATGGGAAAATCTCATAGAAACCAATGTGATTTTCAATATCATTTTTTGGAGGATTAAAGAAAACTTGGCAGAGAATATCAATGTATCTTGGATACACACCTCTGATGGGCCTCTGGATATATCAGAAATTTACAACATCTAGAATATGATACATAATAAATCTTGAGATATATATCATAATTAAGCTCAAACGTCTGTTTTATGATAACTAAGCAGATTGAACCATTTTTGCGTGCGAAAGTGAAACACAGTTCTATTCTTTTTGTGCGACCCGTCAATGCGACACATTCACCAGAATTCCACTGAGATTAAAATAAACAATACAAAAAAAAGAAAAGAAAAAAAAAAAAAAACATCACGCAGTCTTTCTTCTTTTCTATTTTTTCACAGAAAACAAAAATGAAGATATTCTTTGGCGCGGTCTTTTGTTTATTAGCAACACACACAACAGCAACACTTCATAAAAGAGACTACACACAGCGTCAGTACTATACGTTGCATACAACGAAACCCGATCCGGAACTAGCAAAACAAGCAGCTCATGAGTTGGGTGCAGTGTTTGAAGGGCAAGTTGGCGAGTTGGCGCATTATTACTGGATCAGCATGCCACTCGATAACAACAGGTTAAAAAAACGACAATCCTTGTTTGGAATCGATCGCATCGAACAACAAATTCCCAAAAAAAGGCTTTATAAACGAGCACCTCCACCTGTCGTTGAAAATATACCAGAGGAATATAAACAAAACAATATCACACCCAACATCAACTTGCCGCCTATTGCGGACTATAACGATTATTTAAAAGTCAAGCAGTTTTTCGATATCAATGATCCTGGTTTTGACGATCAATGGCACCTGGTATGATTTCACTTTATCAGTGTATAAAAATACAATTTCCTTTAATTTATTAAAGAAGAAGAGTTAGATCAATAGAGAACAGCTGGGATTTGATCTTAATGTGACGGGTGTTTGGAGTCAAGGCATCACCGGAAAAGGGGTTGTTGTGGCTATATTAGATGATGGCATTGATTTCGAGCATAACGACCTTAAAGATAATTATGTAAATGGGATGATGCATTGGATATAGTGCTATCCAAAACTTACTCTATTTTTTTTTTAGTTTCCAGAAGGATCCTATGATTTTAATGAGCATGTGCCTGAACCTCGACCACAATTATCGGACGATACACACGGTACAAGGTGTGCAGGTGAGATTGCTGCAGTTAAAAACAATGTGTGTGGTACAGGTGTCGCGTATGATGCGAAAGTCGCGGGCATACGTATATTGTCAAAGGAAATCACAGAGGCGGATGAAGCTGCTGCCATCAATTATGAGTATCAAAAGAACCACATTTATTCATGTTCCTGGGGTCCTCCCGATACAGGCGAGGTGGCAGAGGGCCCCAATGATATCATACTGGATGCCATGGTGAATGGCATTCAACATGGAAGAAATGGCTCTGGCTCCATCTTTGTCTTTGCCTCGGGAAATGGTGGAGCTAAGGATGATAATTGTAATTTTGACGGCTATACAAATAGCATATATACAATTACTGTTGGGGCTGTCGATCGAATGGGGGTGCATCCGTATTATGCAGAGTCATGTTCTGCTCAACTTGTTGTGAGCTATTCTAGTGGGAGTGGGGGTCATATTGTAAGCAACGCAAACATTAGTTTAAAAAAGGAGGTTCTGTATATTAACGTGGTATAATATAATATAGTTTACTACAGACGTGGGTCAAGATCAGTGCACAAATTCCCACGGTGGTACTTCTGCGGCCGCTCCATTAGCAGCTGGTGTATTTGCTTTGGTGCTTTCAATTCGACCTGATCTTACATGGCGTGACATGCAGTATTTATGTGTACAGTCTGTTGTCCCTCTGGCACTAGCAGATCCAGATTGGCAAGAGTTACCTTCGGGACGCAAGTTCAACCATCGCTATGGATATGGTGTGATTGATGCGTATAGAATGGTCGAGCTGGCAAAAACATTCCAAAATGTCCGACCACAAACCAACTTGGAACTAGAATGGAAGAGTGATGTGTCTCTTCGTATACCCGATATTACACCTACCACGACAGGTGAATCTATCGATAAAGAAAAGGCATTAACGGCTACTATTGCCGTCACACAAGATTTGATTGATTTTGCAAAGCTCTCTCGAGTAGAGCACATTACATCAACACTTCATATCGAGCATAAGAGGAGAGGTGATTTAGAGATTTTGTTGGAGAGTCCCAACGGCATCACCAGCCAATTGGCCACCCCTCGAAGCAATGATGAGAGCACAGAAGGATTTCAGAATTGGACATTTATGACTGTCAAGCACTGGTAAAAATCTAAAAATTGGTAGATTGCTGTTTTAGATGTTTAATACTTCATTTTATTATTTATCCAGGGAGGAGAATCCGGTTGGTCAATGGAAACTGTATATTATTGATGCAAAGAACCCAAATACAACAGGCGAGCTGTTTAGTTGGAAACTAACTCTTTATGGCGAAGTGGCATCGGATGAGTATAGCTTTTCAAATTCGTATTTGGAAGAAGAAAAGCCAAGTCCTTATTTGATTTACAGCATTGTTGCCGTGTTTATGGTTGTCAGTGTTGCCAGTACAGCCTTTATTATCAAAAAATACATGTTTAGAAATGACTTGGCGTACACTGCACCATTAGAGGATGATGAGGCTTATGAATTTGAGAATTTGCTATCAAATATTGAGGAAGAGTCGGATGAGGATAATGAAGAAGGCAGTGAGAGGAATTATCAAGAGTCATAATAATAGTAATAATAATAAAGTATTTGTTGCTGATTGACATAAATAGAGTCCTTCCAATTTATGGAATTTTACTATGTTTTTGTCGTGTTGTTGGTTGCATATACTATTAAATGTATAAATAGCAATTCCAGAAGGAAGAGTATATGTTGGCAATTCGCATATAAGAAGTTTATAGTAGAGTAAAGAACAAAGATCAATGACAATGGATTGGCATTTAAATTCAATTTCAGTTTCGTGTGACTGCGTTGAGAAATGCAAGTGGATATTCAATGGCATGAAGCATTTCCGGCTTGGATTCTTTCCTTATAATTTGCATGTACGTAAAACCAAGCCATCCATCCATCCATCCATCCATCCATCCATCCATCCATCCCAACCATCAGCCCACATGAATTAACAAAAAATCATTATTATTAGCAATGTCTGCCGAACTTGCTGTCGTCTACGCCGCTCTCATCCTCGAGGATGATAATGTCGAAATCACCGTAAGTCGTCGTTTTGGACATGAGGAATAGAGACTCACATTTCAACCCCTTTTTTTATTGTCAGGCTGACAAGCTCCAGGCTCTCGTCTCTGCTGCCGGTGTTGAAGTTGAACCCATCTGGTTCTCCCTCTATGCCAAGGCTCTCGCCGGTCAAGACCTCAAGGCCCTCTTGTTGAACGTTGGTGCTCCTGGCGCCGGTCCTGCTGTTGCTGCCGGTGGTGCTGCCGCTGCCGGTGGTGATGCCGCCCCCGCTGAAGAGGCCAAGGAAGAGGAGAAGGAAGAGTCTGATGATGATATGGGTTTCGGTAAGTGTTTTTGTTTTGGATAGACGTTATTAGACAGAGGGTTTAATGATTTGTGTGTGTTGTGTAGGTCTCTTTGATTAAGCCGATTAAAATTCAAGATAATGAATATTATTGTAAAATAAAAAGTTTCTCCTGTTAATTGTTCACTCAGCATGATTGATTATGTAATGGAATTTCGATGTGTAGAGAAAGTGAGTGGAGTGTTTTATTATCAAGATGGTATAACATTGCTATTGTGTGCGCTATGACAGTGGAATCTATATGTGTATAAATCTATGAGGGTGTCTAGTCTTGCTTATTACTAAGGAGCTTCATAACAGTCTCGAACACAAACACTGCTGATGCATTGGTCGGAAATGCTCTCAGGAACGATGGTAGAAAACCTATACATGACATTATTACAGTAAATATATACACTCTGTCAACTCGTCTTGTACAACCATTTACCTCTATAAAATCCTTTAAGTCCTTCTGTTCTATAAACATATTTCGCAACTGATGTGGGTGTTGGGAACTTCTTGGGAGTCACATCTGGCTGTGTCATATAGCGGTTCTTTACCATATCTGTTAATGTAATGAATAATGGAAATTAGAGTTTCCCTTTAATTATTGTGACTCATATTTTTGGCCAGTTAAATTGAGATGTTACCTGCAGGAAATGCACCAATCCAAAAAACAGTAGCACTTAGTCCTCCTGCAATAAAAGTAATGCTGCCGTCTGGTAGCTCCAGTTTTCTAAGCTGCTGGGTAAACACTTCGTACGAACTCCAGAATACAAAGAACCAGCTTCTAAACAACATGGTAGGTGTTAAACCTTGCCATAATCCAAAAACTCCATTGTTGCGCACCTAACTTAAATTTCAGGTACACAAACTTTTTAATCCATTTTATAATGAAAAAAAATTACCACTTTTTGAATGCAATCGATCGGTCCCTTGTATGCCTTGGTAGCTGCGTCATATTGCACCTGAAGTCTAGCTTTGATTTGCTCGACAGGTGTGGCTACAAACGAAACTGTCAATCCACCAGCTAATCCGGCAAGCCCGTGTTGGAATACAGTCAATGGTTTATCACCGTTCCATTTCTGCTGGATCATACGAGCATTATGGAGGGTACCCAACCTGTATTTTGTCACCGTCAGAGTAAATAACATTAGTATTCGAATATCGAACCTTTTTTTAAAGAGAAAATAACCTACATGATACTGTCCATAAACATCCATCCAACAAGAGGGGGTGTTGCACCCTTATAGAGTGCTCTGGGTCCCTCGTTACGTATTGTTTTCAAGAAACAATCCAATGGTCCCTTAAAACGACCATCTGCTTTGCTCGTAGTTTGCATTCGGATTTTGACAGTATCTTTATTGTGTATAAAATAAAAATAGATTGCGCAGAGCGTGTCAGCAATAATAGAATCAAAACCGGATGACTTTGCTTACCAAAAGGATGTCCCACTGCCAACTTTGTAATACCTGAAGCTGTGCCTGCAGCAAATCCTCTAAAGCGATTGTATAAAGACTGGTCTGTTAACTCGGGGTTGGCTTCTATTGATTGAATATAGAGTGAGTAATGCTATTTTACTTCACTTGCTCTGAGGTACCTTTGGGCATTATAAATTGGGGATAAAGAGAGAGAGAGAGAGAGAGAGTAAGAAGAGAAAAGAAAGTAAAAAGGTTTAAAATTTGGAGGAACTTTAAATAAAAAGATCATCTCTTACATGAAACAGTCACACCAAACAGTTACGCGCATTTTAGCCCTCTCTCTTTCTCTCTCTCATTTACATATTTGAACTTGAAGGAGATAAAAGTAGTATGTCTTAATACTCTGGCTTTTTATCACCCATAGCTTCAAATAAATATAATACTACATGGAAATATTCTTTACGACCCTTTTTCTTTGGTATTTTTACAAGACACACAATAAAAAACTGTCTATTTTTGGTAATACATTGTTACACTGACATCTCGCTTTTTAAAGTCATTAAATACAAGATAAAATCTACATAACGGCTCTAGCGGCTATTACGAATAAATCACTTTGAATTATAGTCAAATATCAAGACTCTTCTTAAATTGAAGCTGTGAAGAATACTAATACATATTGTTAGTTCTGGATCTTGTGAAAAAAAACAATAGTTCTTATTTTCATCAGGGAGAAAAGGTTGCCCTATCTAAATAACTTCATTCGGCTTTCAACAAGTGATCCAACACTCTTTTTTTAACTTTTCTTTGCTTTTTTTAATGAATTTACATATAAGTGTATAATGCAACAAATTTTATTTATATCTGTGAATTATAAGTAAAGACAAGGCATCAAGCCTATCCTTATTTAAACAACAGTCCAAGTGATATCAAGAACACCAGTATCTTGGTCGCCAAGTTGACTGAAAAGGGTAGGAGTAAGATCAAGAGAGCCATAACCACATTCAGGACACGCGTCATTGATAGTAGCTGTGACAGATTTACCATCATGTGTAATTTTAATTTTCTTTCCACACCAGTCACTGACACTGGAAAGAGAGCCATATTGAGGAGCATTCAAGGCAACAATATCGGCGTCATCGGCTTCGTATTCACCGCATGCACCCATGGATCCACCATTAATTGAAGGAGCTACATAAACAGTTTAATAACTTGTATTTTTTAAATAATCAAACTGTTTTTCAATGGATACTTACTGAACCATGTGGCATCACCACTAAAAGTTTCCTTACGCTTTTCAAGAGCACGTTTAGCGCGGCTAATGCGATGACCAGCACCATTGTGGGTATTTGAAGAAGCGTCAACCAGGACGATGAGAGCAAGAACAATAGCAATTGAAGCAACGAAGAAACGAGTGATGCAAGACATTTTTAGATAATTGAGATGTTAATAGTGCACAGCACGAAAAGTATATATGACTTTTAACAGGTAGAGTATTGAAGAGAATGCGGCCTGCGCGAAATACAATTGATGGAGATCAAGAAAATGTGAGAAATACGTCTCTATTTATATCAATTTCTTTTTGCAATATGATTGAGTCCAGACTCCAAGTGGTTGGGACGGGTACGGTTGAATCCGATCCAAAACCTGAGACTCCGTTACTATTTTTCTGACAGGTTGAGGCTCAAATGAGGATTATTAGATTAGAACATAGCCCACACAGAGTCTGTGCGGTATTATTGTTTTATAAACTCAGGTAAATGCTTTTCAAATAAAATTTACCTTATGATGCCAAGGTACCTGCATGAGCTAAACATGATATCTTTACGAATGTAATTCCTCTATGATCCTCTACGCAATTGTAATTGTTTGGTTTAGTTTTGTTTGTTTTGATACTATTTGATTCGACTCAATTGAATTCAATGTAAAGGCATAATCTAATGTTTGAAAAAAAATAAAAGATTAAATAAAATAAAAAAGAACTAGAATAAAAACTAAGCAACTACGTGATAGACTCGATAGATTTGGGGAAACGCCATTCATCCTCAAAAATTGTTGACAATAAAAGGAACGCTTTGAAGTATCACAAAACAGGATGCCTATAATATTGCTAATAGTTCATTCCCATTGGTTTTCAACAAGTTTTTTTTTTTTTTATTATTATTTAAAAAAATTCGTTTTCCACGGTGACCCGACTCTAGCTTGCTTATCACTTCTCCTTGTCTCGTTCTCTCTACTTTGTAATTCATCTTTTTCTTGGACGTGGTTCTGTTTCAGGTCTTGAACGAGGCCTACATCGGAGGAGCTTCCGGTGATTTTCTTAATTTACTTTTGTGGAATAGAATTCTTAAAAGTATTTTTTTTCAAAACTAAAAAAAAAAACAGGTACCTATTGCTCAGAAATGACAATAGCACGGGTCCCTTATTATAGTTTGCAAAACAGAAAACCTTTTACCCGTAATAACTTGGCAATCTGCGGAGTATTTTCACCACGATGATTATTTATTATAAGCAAAATATACCTCCTTTGATCAATTTATACCGGAACAAAGCAATTTTTGCTGTCTCCTTCGGGGTGCCAAAATAGATAAAACTTGGCCATTGGCTAACTCAAGATATGTCCTCTATATCAACCTGTTCAAACTCCATGAGTGATGTGAAATAAACGACTTCAAGTATCTGTAGATTTTATACAGATCAAAATAGGGTTTTTCTCATCATTTGAATAATATGTGATAAACATATGATAATATATATTTTGCTCTTGCATAATTCTTTAGCTAAAGGAATAGTAAAGTGCAGTTCGTATTTTTTCAAAGTGGTGCATTTTTTAGGCTTAGCGTAATAATGTATTGTACTCGACTATTTTCGTTTTAAAGAATCGCCAGGTTTTTGTAATTGCTTATTGTACACTCTAAAGTGTCAAGAAGGCACTTTTTGAAACAATTTCATGTGCCGCATCATTGCTACTTTGATATGGTCGACAAAAATAAACCATTTTTAAACTTTTATAAACTCATTGTGTAAAAGCATGTGTCTATTATATTTAACAGTATAAGACTCAAACCTTTATTTCATACGGAATGTTTAATACCTTGTCTTTGGCATAGCAATTGAAGAAGCGCCAAGTACAGTGATTTGCGTTTGAAAGCCAAGGATATTATCCAACCAATCAAGAAGTATCCTGATGTATATATATATATCTGCCAACATTCGAATTTATATACTACTGATACCTCTGTACATTTTCCATCAATCAATTAAAGGAAAACTGAGATATAGGAAACACATATACTTTTATAGAATATATCGATTGTTTACAGTGCTCAATGTTTAAGAATGCTAAATATAGAATTGAACGTAAAAATAAATTCTTTGGTTCGAGCAACCATTATAAGCAACTTTTAAAAGCGGGGATATTGGTAAGAGAAGCATCGTTCAAAGCCAAAATCCCAGTA
>VCJH01002241.1:6324-16969 GCA_024140565.1 Backusella australiensis | reverse complement strand
ATTAAAAAAAAAAAAAAAAAAAAAAACAATGGTAGTGGCAGGTTATTAGAATACAATACACACTCTTTAGGTGGATAAGAGTTTTTATATAACACCATTTGATCACCATTCAGTTTAATGAATATAATGACCGAGAATAGAATCAAGAGAAGATGGAAATAGCTTGAATATGTATCGTTCTTACCTCTACTGAATGTTTATAGGATAACAAGTTTTATTTGAACAGTGCAGATAAGAACTAAATTAAGGAAAGATAGTTTGTAAAGGATCATAACAACATGAAATTACATATTCCACTGTTTTTATATACGATTGCTTCTAGTAATTCACGGAATCGATCTTGAAAAGAAACTTTCCAGCTTAGTCGAGGATGAATCACTTATAACTGTTTTCCGCGACATTATCCTTGAAAACAGTCGTAAAAATGATTGGCTAAAGTAATTACAGCAAAAATATTCCACGTTGGTAAAAATAAAGTTTTTTGAGAAAGCTTATGACCCTTCTCATTTTTAGAATTTGTCCTCTCAATAGAATATGGAAAGGGTTAGAAAATAATAAGTCTAAAATATTTGATGAAACAAAAGGGCAATAATGTTCCTAGTGAACAAAAAAATTCTCTGAAATTAAGCTGAATGGTATTTTATTTGTTGGGCAGAACATGAGGTTAATCCGATTTGAAAATTAGCCAACTTGATAATAACAAAATAAAGGATATGTATAATAAAAATGAAATAAGCACTGATATTTTATTACAGGTAATGATATCAATAATAAATAATAATGTACACAAACAGACAAACATATAGAAGAAAATAATTTAGGTTCATTTTAACCAGACCTTGGTCTCATCACTAATTCAATATCAGAATCCGATTCATCATGATTTAAACCTGAAATATTAACAGACGAGTCATCATGTTCCTCCAAAAGTGTTGCCTCACCCATCAAGAATGCTTCATCATCTTCTATTCCGTCATTGTCTCTTTGAGGAATTTGGTGATAATCTTTTCTTGCAATTGAATCCAGCAAGTATACGCCAGTGAATATAATAACGAATCCACATATAAGTGATGCAATATTAACAGGATTATCCGTGTTGAATCCTTGAAACAAAATCGCAGATGCAACGATGGTCGCTGTTGTGAAACAAACAAAATAGATTGGGTTGACTCTAAAAGTAACGAGATAATCAAAGTTCATCATGTATGTTCATTATTGTTATCGTTAGTACGATATAAGATTATTGCTATTAAAAACCTACACATTGGTCGAGAATTGCTCCAGCGCTTTGTTGAAATAGTTCATCTGAATAACAATACAAACAGCCACAGTCAACCCAAAGGCGTATGTGGATGGGTGTGTAAACTGGTTATTACCAGCAAAAGTGAGCTTTAGAGCAATACCAAATGCTTTAATTGCCATTACTGAAACAGAGCCAACTAAAGAACATATTGATATATAAACAAACGGATTTTTCGTACCATATTCAGGTACTACTTTTACAATCATAAAGTAGCTAGTACACCCCACCAAAGCACAATAAATCATAAACGCTAGAATGTATGTATATTTTTAACCATTTATTTATATAAATCACTGTATCATCCCTTGCAATTTACCTGGTTGTAAAGCGTAAAACAACAACTCATCTATAGAAGTTACCTCTTTATCTTCAGGTGCATGTAAAACAACAAGAAAGGCACCTACTACGGATAACAAGCAGCCAATCTTTCCTATTGAACCAAGTTTTTCCTTTAAAAATATTGATGCAAATATAGCTCTATATTGTCATGAAAAGAAAATATATTAGTCTTTTAACGAGTTCAAGTTTTACTTTTGACTCTAACCCTAATATCACGCTTAATGCCCCAAGTGGTGTAACCAAAAGTGGAGGTGCAAAAGAGTACGCCGAAAAGTTCAATATTTCACCGACAGCCACTTTTCAAGAGAATGGATATTTTTTTTAATAAAATTACCATCACAATACGAAGAGCCCACTATTATGACTTAATATCTTACTTGTGCCTATGCCAGCCCACCAAGTCCAATTTTTTAAATAGTGGTGCTTCCCATCTACTGCTGATACACCTGATCACAAGAATAGTAACAGGTTAATTACTAAAGAAAACTCCTGTAGGAAAGCATTATTTACCGTGACGCTTCTTTGAACTTACAAGACCCTTTTTTGTAATAACAAACGAAAGTCCAATAAAGACACTAGAACTCATTGCCAGAATAAGCCCAATGTATTTATCTTGTAACATTTTTTCTATATTATAATAACAGTATTAAAGAAAGAAAAGAAAAGAAATGCAAACGCAAAAGAAGAAGAAGAAAATAATAAAAAAAAGGGGCGGAAAGCCCAGAAATAAAAGGTTTTTACAAAAAAGGAAAATTTTCGGCTTAAAAAAGCTTTACAAATCGATTTTAAATGAGCGACTGCATGCCCATAAATGAATCTACACCATACCTCTACACTTTCTAAAGGCAACGGAAAAGAACCCAGATAATCTACTATTACAAATATGACGGTCATGTCAGGGAGAAAATGGCCTCGAATAAGATACCTCTTGCTAAATTTGTCCCCGAAGGGCTCTTTGATTTCTTGATCCATAATTCAAAACCCTCCAACAATAAATAAATAAATAAATAGATCATCACCACCCAGCACTACATCACAAGTTTCTAATGAAGAAGGGGTTACTAGCTTGATTTTACTTTTGTTGGCGGAGAGCAATGTAGTCAAAAAGGAGAATACGTTTCTAATGTCGCATTTCCCTGTTATCTCATATGAGAGGGATCTTGATAGTGTAAAGTACAACTATTCAATGAGATGATGTATGGTACCTGGAGTATCTGGTTGTATATTATAGTCGCAAGCAGCCAAGTAATCAAAACTTGCTTTTTATTAATTATTAAAAGAAAAGAAAGGGCTTATAGATCTGTGAAATTGATAAATAAATAAAGATGTAAGGAGGATATACGTTGTCGATCAATACTATTGATATATCGACCTCTCACAGTAAGGCGATTGAATCAAACATGAATGGACAGCAAGCTGTAGTGACTTTATTCACACACAGAAACCGTTATGTTCTTGTGCAACACACTATTTGTATTCAAATGACTTGCACAAATAGTAAAGTTTATCCTTTGGAGAAAACGTTTTTTTATTTTGGAAATTTTGAAACTCATTTTTATTGGACAGAATTTCGGTGTAACTTTTTTTATTTTTATTTTTTTTTAAACTTTTTATTAGAGGACCCCCTCTTTTCCTTTTCTCTCTATCTCGCTATATACATATATATATATTATCTGTACCCGTTTTGTAGATCTTTTTTCTATATATTGTATTTATACAGCATTAAAGAGCCATAGAAAACAGTAATAACATATTATTGTTATTATTACTATTATTATTAATAACAATACTCTCTAATGACCAACACTTCAGCGACATGCAAAAACGAGAGACCGAGTTTAAGCTCTCTTCAGTCAGCTTGGGGCGATTCCGACTATTATCAAAAGACGTTTAAAGATGCCAGTTTGTTCAATGTCGAATTACCAACACAAGACAGAGAAGACACGGTTGCTAAGGAAATTGAGCAAATGATTTTCGTAGCAAAAACACTTTGCTTGATTGGCTCAATTTGTGGTACCTTTTTTATGGAACCCTTGATCTATCCTTTCACCTTACTTTGGGCAGTTGTTTGGTTTTGTAGACCCTTTCTAAACTGGATGCAGCCTCTGTCTCTCACAACAGCCTTGATACTCTACTCAACACTACCTTCCTCGATATTCACCTTCCCTCTCATCGCCTTTACCTTGTTTTGCTTCGCCGAAAGGTTCTATCAAGCAAATGACCAATTGAAACTAAACATCGAATCCGAATACAGCCACATACATCGCATCATTAACAAGGCCACCGATGAATTTAGAGATAATCAGTCTGCTTTTCTTACAACAGTTTCCCAGGAGATACAGGATGTTGCATTAATGGTGATAACGACATTGGAACAGTTTTCCCCAGCCTCCATCCTATCAAATACACATGAGTTGTTGAGTGCGTGTTCCTTGGCAGTGCCAATATCGAGCATATCTGCTATACACACAACCATCCGCCAAATCTGCCATATCAGCTCCCATCTTCAACTACTATCCAAATTCACTGCTCAGACATGCTCCCGTGAGGAAAATAACCCACCTTTATCGCAGTTTGGCCATGCTGAGTTTGACATTGGTGAGCTGCTCCAGAATGTGGGTGATGCACTAGCTGGCATCGCAGCCAAAATAGATGTCAACCTTGTTATATACCACTGCGACAGTAGTCTTCATCATTCTATTGTTATAGGCGATGAAGGTGCAATTAGACATACTTTATTTAATGTAAGTCTTGTTATTTATTCTCATTACCAATATCTAATCGTGTATAAATATAATAATATATCCATTTAAGCACTTAAGAAATATATTAGAGTGCTGCACGCCCGGCGCTTGCATTGAAGTGGGACTGAACGTCACCCCAGTTGTTGACAACCCCAAGAAAGTCTCCATCACATTTTATATCGTTCATACTTGCTCACCGGCGATTCGCAACATTAAAAGCGCTTTACCAAATGCAAACTTGACCGCCCAGCTTTTATCATATATCAACGCATCCTCCACGGTTAAAACAAACAAGGATCAAACCCGTTTTAAATTTACTTTTGAACTGGAGTGTGGTAATGAACGCCAAAGACTCTTCATCAAAGACAATTTACTCTCAAACTATTATGCCAACATCAAATTCTCAAATGAACCTTCGCTCAAGGAGCTTGATCAGTTTATTACAAAGCTAAAGGGAATCAAAATGGTTTTGCACGCACCAGAGAAGAGCATCTTTGCAAAGCATCTTACCAGTTGCTTAACAAGCTGGAATACCGATATCAGTCATGTCCCGGTTTTGAGTTCCCATGCATTTGAGGTACCAACTGAACTTAAACCTCCCTTAACCCCAACTGAACCAAAGGTACCCCAAACACCATCTCCAGCAACAGCACAAATACCATCGCCCGCAATAGAAGAGGAGCACATTCATTCCATTCCCCCCGCTTTCATTTTAATAGATAACGATATTCAAACTCTGCAGCAAAAACTGCGTGAATTCCGATCACAACCACCAGCATCCGCCAACGTGCTCCAGGCCCATTTTGGCGGGTGTCGAAAACAAACCAAACCACTTGGCGGCATCTACCAAAACTTCTTTCATCAAGGAACAACGGCCATCATCCATTTTACCTCATTGGCAAACTATAAAGCAGTACGAGACAGTATTCAAGCATTCGCCTCATCACCTGAAAGAGACCCCTTTTCTATGCCACGTGTGGTGGTTGTTCCTAAACCAGCTGGACCTAGACGGTTTTTGACAGCTCTCCATACTGCATTTAACAATTCCGTTGTTGAGCCCCATTTCTTGGCTATTGCTACCTCCCCTGCAAGCCCCATCTCTCCCATGGTCTCCATGCTTATTCAGCGCGAGTTGGCCATCCAAAATACTTCACCCAATGAAACATCGCCAGGTAGACGACGTCCTTTAAGCGGTATTTTTAGTCCTCCAAGTGAAGGAAGCACACACTACTTTTCAACACACACGAGCCCAGTTCAGTCCTCTCCACGACGCCGTACAGATGCGGAAGGCGGTGACTATCTAACAGCAAAAACAGCTCAGACACCCGAACCAGAGCCAAAGCCTGAGCCTGTGCAAGAGAAGCCTGAGGAAAAAGCAGAAACGCTGGTCCGGTCCGTGTCCAATGTAAAGATGCGTAAAAAGAAAAAAGGAAAAAATGCGTTTGCCAATTCGGTTAGTCCTCCTATCAATGTTCTTATTGTTGAAGGTAAGTTTAGAGAACTTGTGTTTATAGAAAAATGCTTGTTTATTTATTTATATGTGTTCTCTCTTTCATAACGAAACTTAGACAACATTATCAATCAAGCAATTTTATCAACATGGATGAAGAAACACAAGATCAAATTTTCTGTCGCCAGTGATGGTCTTGAGGCAGTGCGTAAGTGGGAAGGTGGAGGATTTCATCTTGTTTTGGTAAGTAGTGTATTATCTGTATGAGTTTATCAATGATATTAAACCTCATGCTTGTATATATAGATGGATATTCAATTACCGGGTATGAATGGTATAGAGGCAACTCGTAAAATTAGGGCAATTGAAAAAGAACAAAAAATTGGTGTTCTACCATTGCAAGGAGAAGCTATACAAAAGGATACATCTTTCCAATCCCCCGTCATCATTGTCGCTCTCACTGCTTCATCTCTCGAGTCAGATCGGCACGCCGCCCTAGCAGCAGGCTGTAATGATTTCTTGACAAAACCTGTTAGTCTGGAATGGTTGGAAAAGAAGATTATTGAATGGGGTTGTATGCAGGCCTTGATTGATTTTGAAGGCTGGCGACAATGGAAGCAAACATCGGCATACCAACCCAAAAAGGAAGAGAAACCGGTAACGCCAGTGAAACAGGAAGAGGTCAAGGAACAAAAGCCCATGAATACAAAAGGCTTTCTATTACATGGCGTTGGGAATTTGGCAAGACCGAAAAAGACAGAAAAATCGAAAAAGGCAAAGAGTGAAAAGTTGGAAGAGCTGTAATTGTTATTTATTTTGCCATCATTGTATACCCCTCTCATTGAACAAAAAAATAAAAGATAGTTTGATAGATCTTTGCTTTCTACCTTTTATAATCAACACTTCAAACTAGTGCATTTTAATAAGAAATGCGTAACCCTTTCTTTCTTTCTCTTTTTCTTAAATATGCGTATGCTTTGTTTATTATGCAATAGGTATTTATTATTATATATATTTTTACACTAAAGAGTATAATGAAGGAGGTATTTTTTCTTAAAATGAACCATTACTTTGGCTCAATCTCATAACTCAATTTTAATATCTGTTCCAAATCAGGAGCCAGTACATCATGACACATGTTTGTTAACTCTTGATTGTTTCCAAAGGGGTATCGTTGAGCCAGTGACTGGAACACCAAAACACGCTTGATAACAGCAGCAGTGACGCGGTGTTTGCGAAAGTGAACAAGTGATTGTGACATGATGACCGCCTCCATACTCCCTTCTCTCCGTGAGGTATTGGCTAAATAAGGTGGTAACTCTGCATTGAAAACAAGATCAGACAAATAAATGCCCAAAAAGGGGATACAGCCACCAAATGGTAACTTGATGACAACAGATTTTTTGCTGCGATTTTTATGGGCGTTTGAGTGTGATCCCATCTCGACCTGAATCTCTGTCGGTGCCATACCATACTTCTCGGCTACATCGTTCATTTCATCACGCAGGTTTTTCCAGTTCTTTGTAGGTGATGTAAAGTTGGATAGCTCTTGTAGAGTTTTCATCTCACGTTTATGGACAAGTGACCATGTCTTTTCTAAACGGGATACGGATGCGGATTGTAACCCGAGTAAGATTTGAAGTAATGTTGCAAAGTTGCAATAGAGTGTGCATTTCTATCCGGAAAAAAAAAAAGAAAAAAAGTAGAGTTACTTTTATAATGCAAAATCGGCACATAATTTGTCTATTTCTCGGATTTACCTTTGCTAATCGAATGAACTTTTCAATAACTCTTGCTCTCATCTCTATGTTTCTTGTCTTTACAATTTCAAAGGATACCCATTGACACACGGCATTGAATCTATTGATCGCTCTTTCAATACCCCGCTCTACAGACTGGCTCTTTTTCTCTTGCTGCATTTTTCTTTTTGTTCTGGAAAAGATGCCTTGATGGAGTTGCTCGGGTAGTAACAATGCAAGTTGGTCTTTACCCAGCATATCAGGCTGATAAAAGTTGCTTGATGCCATCTTTGTCCACCTGCAATCAACAAGCTCCTCCCAGCTTATATCTAATAAAACATCCTTTTCAATGGTACAGAATTGCTGGGCCAATATATCTGTAGGATAATATATAACAACAGAATGATCCAAGCCAGACATGGGCCGTTGCATCATTTCAGGCCTCGAGACACTAGGGCTCAAGTCCATCTCCTTTACTCTTGATTTTGGTGTATTACCCTGGTTAGCAAAAAAAGAAAACGTTTAGTGTTCTGCTTGAAATGATTCTACAATAAAAACAAGTGGATTTACCTCTTCTGTGTTTGTGCCCATCTTTAGCTCTTTTTCGGATATTGATTGGCATATGCCTTGTCTCCACAATTCAACCTTTTGATTTCTGTCCAGTGTAGAATTTGGAGAATGATTTTTTAGATCTCTTGGGCGGTTTTGGGGAGGGGACAAGAGGGCAGATTCGGTACTTGCTAAACGTGGAAGTGGCTTTGTTTTCCTATCGTTTTGATCATGATGATATGTTTTCGACATGCGCTGATTTGCAGCTGTATTTTGATTGTATTTTCTCAAGTCGGAAGGGATAGGTTCAGCAGATGGAGAAAGAACCTCTTTTCTCACCATGGGGGAGGCCAACTGTGTCATAGAGTTTGAATTTGGAAGCGGATAACCATTTTGAGCATATTCGTTATCTGGTGTAGAGACGTTGGATGGTATAGCCAATTGTGCACTGTAAAAGGAACGAGAACGTATACCGTTTCCAAGAGTATCTGGTTCAATATAGATTGGCTCGTTTTTATCCTGCATAGCAAAGAACTTTCTGCGATTTATTTCTTCTTCCTCTTCCTGCTGACGGCGTATTTCTTCTAGCTTTTCAGTTAGTTCTTCTCCTACAACTTGTTTTGGTGTTGCATTATTCTCGTCAGCATGATCAGTCTCTTCTTCTTCTTCGCCATCACTTGTTATAAAAGATGGATTGCTTTGATCATCGGAAGGTTCAGAGGTACCTGGACTTACAAAGCTCTCAAATGAGTTGTGTGATGCAACGGATGTGTCACAAAAATCATCAGGTTCATTCGGATACCGGGGGTCACTGTCCTCTTCTTGTAGTCTCTTTTCAGTATCGAGATTGTTGGCAGACATTGACGACCATTCTCTCATGCCTGAATCACTAGGAAAACTATTTCTGTTTTGATTTATATTGGCTGGAAGGGTAGAAGCACTCTTTCTAGACGAAGAGACAGACAGGCCTCTATTTCGTTGTGGCGCCACTTCGATAAAGGAATGCGAAGTGGCTTTTGGAAAGTTTCCAATGACCACAATAGGTGCGGATTTTTTATCCCTAAGAGCCGTGTTGTTTCCATGGCGTGCATCAACATTGATTCGATCCACTATGGTTAGTGTTTTTTGACGAAGTGCGCTCTGTGACAACTTATCCTGGACCATTTCTCTCACTTTCTCTTGCTCTGACGTAGGCGGAGGGGGTTCAATCACCTGTACCCGTGCTGATTGAGACGAATGGTAATAGATCTTTTTAAGGCGCTGTACAACACGCTTGAGAATCTTTATGATGTTTTGATCTCTCTGAGATTGCTTGATCATAGGATGGAAGGGCATGGCATTGAGAAATGATGTTAGTGTCACCCTCAATTGTCTACTTGGAACAAAATCATGTAAAAAATAGTTTTGCAGCCAATGTCGTAGCACAACAAATGTTCTAAAAATATCCAGGTGAGACAAGAGCTAATACAGCAACAAGCATCAATTTACCTTATCCTAACAATACGTCTTTCCTCATCATTGTTTTCGACAGCCCATCGAAAGCGCAATATTAGGAATTTGCAAAGCTGAATTGGGGTCATAAATACACGGAATATCAAAAAGAAATCAGTCATGAACGAATAGTCTATGCAATAGCTGTGTTTAGTAAGAAACAGACAATGAAAAAAAAAATAATAATGTGTTGGTTACCTAAAGAAACCGTTAATTTCTCTATCAGTTTTTCGATGGTAGCAGCTTCAATCACTTGGGTTACTTGTTGTTGAATCATATCATTGACCGAAGAAAGCGATTGGGACTTTGAATGGGACTTTAGTATTGTTGGTAATTTGAATGCTTCTGGTATCAAGTGCTGAGCGGACCATCTTGTCTTTTTTTTAAAAGCGTCTTGACTATTTGGTGAAGAGGGAGGAATTGTCTGCTGCTTGGGATCTGCACCCCAAATAATGACGCAGGATGTATCCTCTTTAATATAATCAAATAAGCTAGTTGGGTATTCTGAAAGGTCTTGAGGAGGTGGAACCTGAAAAGGATCATTGCGATCGGCCTGTATTTTTGCAGAAAAATGGCGCTCATCTTGACGAGACAGGTTGTTTGGAGCATCCTGCCATATGTCTCCAAACTCACTCACAGCGGGGATGCTTGGCAATACGTAATGCTGCGGACTTTGTTTATCGGTGGGCGATAAACTATTGTAACTACTGCCGCCCATTGCGATGCGACTGCTGCGTTTGCTCACACTTCGCTGTACAGGTTTAAATCCAGTTGCATCCTCTTGCTGCTCTTGGCCAGCGTTCCAAAATATCTTGGATTCGGTGTATTCCTTGACACCAAACACAGTTGCTAAGGCGGCTCTTTCCATACCGCCGCTGCTGGTGTCATTCATGAACTCTGAGGGAATAATAGAGTTATTCCTCTTTCTGTCTGATTGCGAGCTTGCAATGTTGCTCATTTTACCATACAAGAAGTAGTAAGTGTTGACAAAGTGAAGAATAGAAAAAAGGAAAAGAGAAAGGAAGAAAAG
>VCJH01002233.1:48968-61119 GCA_024140565.1 Backusella australiensis | reverse complement strand
AAAAAAAAAAAAAAAAAAAAAAAAAAAAGTGAAAGGTGATAACCATCAATACTTTTTAGTATTTGATCGACTGGCCCGGAGATGCGAAAAGAGATACGAAAAAGGCTACACAAGTGAAACCACGTATACATCCCATGAACCATTTTTATATTCTAACAAAAACATTTCAAGTATATATAATAAATTCATCGATAAATAGCATTAGTAAAGAGATTTACAATATGTTTATAATGTATAATTAGCGTTTAGTGCTGTTGTACCTGATGTCTTGAAGAGAAGGGGAAGGCCGTTTCGAGAAGAATCCATTAACCCGATTTGGACACAATGAATTGATGCATCATATCCTTGTTCCCTTTTGTTGCGTTTATAGAATGTCTCTTTTTTTCCGTTTCTTACCTTCTTTACCACATCTTGTTTTCGACAATGATGAATTGTTGTCGTTGAAATCTTTTCCAAAATGGAAATTTCTTAAAAGATTTTGCTGATTGGTCAGGCTCAATCAAAAACCTTGCCTTTACAAAAAAAAGTGTCCGTTGAAATGCGAAAGCCCCGCTCACTGTTGATTGGTTATGAATTCGCCTTTTTCTTTCTTTTTTTTTTTTTACCCATTTGGTATTTTCATCTCTTTTTTTTTCTCTTCTTCTTTTTTTATTAAATAATATATCTATACATATCTTAATTGTAGCGTGTGTGTGTGTGGAGCTAAAACGATTATCCAAATATATCAAAAATGAGTCACAACAGCAACAAACATGATCTTCATATAGGATTAAAAACCAACGACGAGCTCAACCAAGCCTTGCCTCCACAGACACCGCCAGCAGTAACAGCCGCTCTTTTGGCCGACTCGCTCTTTCCGCCCAGAAAACCAAAAACTATCGACGAAGAGGACAGCGACAACGATTCGGACAGCGAAAGAAAAAAGGAGGATCCTTTGGCAACTCAAGTGTGGCGACTGTATACAAAGGCAAAGGACACCTTGCCAAACGGCACACGGCTGGAGAATTTGACATGGCGAATGATGGCAATGACACTCAACAAAAAGAAGAAGCAAGAGGAAGCAGACAGGCTGAAACAGGAGCAGGAAATTGAAATGAAATTAGAGCCAGAAGAGGCAGAGTCACCGCCTCCGCCCGACGACACAACAAGCTTTCTATCGTCCTCGGCACCGCCCTACATGGTTGAATACATGGCCAATTCCATGGAGCAGCAAAAGAAGAACAATGTCATGGTCTATGGTTCAGCAAGAGCATCCAACAAGGACGGCTCAAGCGTAAGTGTAAACATCGAAGAGATAGCCTCACATACTAAGACTACTATACTTTACACTAGTCTGCTTCATTTAGCAGTGTTCATAATAGCATCACCATTCCCGTCGATATGGACATGTCAGACGACTATCGTGGAGAGTCAGTTTCACCTCATTCTGCTGCATCGTCGTTTCAACCTTCTTCCATCGAATCTTCCTACCTTAATTATTTCAGTCAGTCTGTACCTAGTTACCACAATTTACCTAATCAATTTCAAAACATGGCCATGCCGTCCAGTCCTGGTCTATTCCCCCAGTTGGGCTCACAGCAGGAGGCCTCTTTCTTTGCACCCACACCAAGCGAAGCAACGCCGTCTCCCATGAATGCGGGTGCTATGAGCTTTGAAGAGTTACTCACAATGTATTACGGAAATACGCAACAGCAGGTGGCTGGCACACCCACAACACCAACATCTTCATCCACACCGCAAGCCATGTTAATCAATTCAGCCAATCAAGTCTCGAATGTATCGCATTTGTCATCACAAGGTACACAACCAGGTTAGTACATGTTATTACATTTTCACTGTTTTATATACTCATCTCTTTATATAGATCCTCATTCTCCCATCCACCCTTCCCCTTTATCCAGTTCCTACCCAACACTCTCTCGATTCGCAAACGATAAACCACCTACCGTCGGGTCTCCAAATCAATCAGAGGCTTTGAGCTCGAGTCCGAAACAAATGGCAGATAAGAAATCATTGGACGAGAATAACAGTAGCAGCAGCAGTAAAAAGGACAGCAGTGGCACCCAGTGTGCCAATTGCTCCACCACAACAACACCGCTTTGGCGAAGAGACCCCTCAGGGCAGCCACTGTGCAATGCCTGTGGCCTATTTCTTAAATTACACGGCGTGGTTAGGCCCCTGAGCTTAAAGACGGATGTGATCAAGAAGCGCAACCGAAGCGGGAACTCAAGCGGAGGAGTTACACAAAAGAGCAGCGCATCAAAAAAGCAAAGCAGTTTCTTGCAGGCATCGCCTTCCGCACCACTCATGTATAGCAGACAGCCAAACAGGGTCAACATTGCGCCCACAATACAGACAAGTGGCGGCGGCTCGGGCGGGCGACCCATCACATTTGCTACCTCGCGGTGGGATCCACAGGCCATCAATAAGAGACAGAGGCGCTTGTCGATCGAGGAGCCTAAATCCCAAGAACAGGTCTTTAGAGTGGGTTCCTTGGGTAATGGTTATCCTAGTTAGGTTGTTTCTATTATACATGTACCAAAAAAAGAAAAAATATATACAGCAACTTATAAAAGGGCAATCATAGAGAGAAAGTGAGTGAGTGAGTGATGGAAGCAAACAAAAGTACCCTTTTTTTTTTGTTTTGCTTTGTTTGTTATATAGATTTTTATTACTATTAAAAGATTGCAAATGATAAAAATGAAACTGTTTTATTTTGTACTGTGTTGATCAATCAGGAGTTTAGCAAATCTCTGATAAGCTTGCATTTCCGCATCCTTCTTCTTTCTTGCAGAACCACTCGCTGTCAGTGTGTATTTGCCTGATTTCACCGTCAAATCGACAGTGAAAATGGGATTGTGGACCTGGCCCGTCTGATTTAGGTTTGTGGTGTGGGTCACGTTTGTCTTGTTAGTTAATAAAGTTAGAAGGGCTCCCTTGATATCGTGAGAAGTGTTTGATTCGCGCAATTTAGTTAGATCGTTCTTGAATATGTCCCGAAACACATCCAACGACTTTTTGCTCGAGGAATACGCCGTGAATGGACCAAAGGGCGTTGCTGAAGGAAATAGCTCATAAGAACCAATAGGCTGTACAACCTGGTCTCGTCCCAGCAAGGCGTCTGCTTGTTGCCAGATATTAGCTTCTTGTTTGGCTTCCCCTTCAAGCAAGACGCTGTCCCGAGTCGATGGGATCATCAATTGGATGACTTCTTTATTGACTGGTTCGCTCGTTTCCAGTCTTTCCATTTCATCGGGATTCTCTTGTAAATACTTGATTACAGCCTGGCAAGCCTCTGCCTTTGCCTTTTGTTTACTGCTTGCAATTGCATCGTGAGTAAAAACAATCCCGCTTGGTCTCAGCTTGCAAGTAATGATGGCTCGCCATTGAGTCGATACTTTAACAAAGGATGTTTCGAGCATTCCTTTTTTGGATGTGATGAGTTTGGTCAGGATGGAGATGCCATCCTCTTGAATTGGATGCTTATTGGCCACCATGTCTTTAACGCTTTGCTCGATATAACGCTCCATCAATCGTGAGTCAAATGAATCGTACAATATCCTTTGTGATTTAATCAGGTTAGCAAAAACATAAAGACTCAACACATGGTTCATTTAACTCTAATATTAATCAATAAAAATCTACCCTAACAAATAACAAAATGCGTCCTTGCTGCGTCCAGTTTCAACAAACTTGTCAAGGTCTACTCGCTTAAGGTGGGCGTCTGCCAAGCGTTCGAGGTCTTGGAACACAAGTGCCATACCTCTTAGTTTGCTGTTTGAGCTATCAGCATATGTTTTTGACAAAATACACTGAATGGCAAATGTACAAACACTTTCGCCTATATAATCGTAATGCTAAATGCTCACATGTTACATAATATTTCAAAAATGTTGTCCTGTCCTTAAACCCTTTCCAATTCCACTTGTTTGGTCACTCGCATGAGATCAATCATTGTCACTCTCCACTCGATTGTTTTTTGTTTTTTACTTACTTTTTCAGGAAAAGTGTCCTTGCGAGTAATAAAGTTTACAAATACAGGAAGCGCAGGCTTCAAACTCACTTGGTTTCCATTCTCATCAAGCAAATGAGCACCAACTGTAGTTATAAAGTCATTCACTTTGGCTTGACTGGTCAACTCAATAAACATATTTTGTTGTTGTTGTTGTTGACACAACAGGACGAAAAAAGGAATTAAAAATTACAGTAAGGAAAGTACCAATTCATATAAAAAAAATTCAATACAATATGACGTGGAATTGGCTATTATGGATGTGCCGGCTATTCCCCTTTTTTGTAAGTTTGTTTGTAATACATGTACATAAAAGATAATCTACTGACTCTTTTAAAACAACAATAACAACATTCTTTTTGTTTTATCACCTTTTTTTCTCCTTTGTTTTTCTTTATCCCTTTTCTTCTATCTTGTCCTTTATGTATATAGATCATGTCTTTGCACGGCTATCCAACACGAGTAGATGAATACGAGTCAGACGATGATATCTATCATCCCTCGCCATATCATTCACCTCGATTTCAAAGAAGGCCCTCCCTGCAGAAACCACCAATGCGTTTCAACCCAGGCTACTATGATCCTGACGGCCAAGTACAAGACGATTTAAGCTTGCCCATGCGTGGAATGGGCCTAGAGGACTATCCTCCTCGATGGACTCCACCTTTTTATGATGAACCTCACCCCGGTTATCTCCAGAGACCGTTTCTAGTGCCAGAAGAAGACTATCCATACTATCCGGATCCTGTAAGACCGCCACCACACCACTGGGTTCCACCACCCGCCGATTTTCGATTTCAAGGCGATCGACTGTCAGATAACGAAATGATGAGAGAACCTCCACCCTTCTTGCACCGTTCATTCTCATCCCGGTCACACAGACCAGATCGACCCAATCAGCGGATGCCGCCACGCCGATTCCAAGAGCTGGACGATGAAAGCGACGATGAACCACCGCTCTCGAGACGGTCCTCTACCGGCTTCAGAAAACCACCATCCGTTCGAAGAAGAAGAGCAAACTCACTATCAGCCATGCCAAATCGATCTCGCAGTAGAGACCGAATGCGCCCACCGGGCACGCCGTTCCATTATTCGGAAGACGAACCAAGTGGATCAGAAGAAGATGAAATACCCACTGTACCAGGCCCTAGATTAAATGCAAGCCATTCATATGGTAATTTTGGCCCTCCCCCCATGCAACCCAATGTACCACCCGTGATCTTACCTCAGCACATGCCGCCAGTTGAAAATGGGCCTCCACCGCCCATGGGACCTCCTCATAATCCCATGTTTGTAGCTCAACCCGGGGATTATTTCGAACCAAGAATGAACAATGCTCAGGAGGGAACAGGTCCGAGCACACCATCAGCAAATGAACCAAACAATCCTCCTCTGCCAAACAACAACACCAATATGCCACCACACATGGGACAATGGATGGGTCCACCGCATCCAGGTCCACCGGTCTTTCCAGGATCACCGGGCGGAAACAATCCAATGTTTAATCAGCAAAACATGATGGGCATGGGCATGCCCAACCCGATGGTCAACATGTTTAATAACCCTATGATGACACAGTTATGGGGATTTCCAAATTATCCAATGCCGTTCATGGGCGGTGGTGCCAGCGAACCCACCCTCGTGAATCCAGAGTCGGCATCACCCCTCCGACCCAACGACAAGGAAAAACCAAGGTCTGAGCCCAGTCATGAAAACCCACATCAAAACCATCCAGACATGCAAGCGCCACCTCCTCAGGCCATGATGAAACCAGAATCTTCCAACAGCAATAGCCGTAGACGGTTTTCCATTTTTAATATTTTTGGGAAAAAGAACGAATATCATTATGAACCACCCATGCAACCACCATTTCCAGAGGACCAGTTCCGAGGGCCCCCCTTACACCTGCCTCTACCAGGATCCTTTAGCATACCGATCCAGGATAAGTCAAGCAAGGAACGCAAAAAGATTGATCAGTACGAGAAACTAGGCATGGTGTGGGCATGGCGTGTCACTCAGGAACCAGAGAACCTGGAGAACATTCGGATATTCTGTCCCACAATCGATGTGACCCGCCACTACTCTTTCAACATCAATAACCAAAAGCTGATCAAGCGAAAGGGAGATCGACCTGAAATCATGCTTGGCAGCGAAAAGCACCTAAATGGCAACCTGATGATTCGACCGGGTGTGCGAGCGGGCTTCTTTATTCCAAAGAACTCTCCCAATAGGAACGATCCTGTGGTCATTCGCCTGGATCTCATCGTCCAACAGTTTAATAGAGCAGAAATGGGGAACGGTTTTGTATTCAATCATCAACCCCACCTTCGGTAAATAAAAAGAAATGAAAAAATGAAAAAAAAATATGTATAAAATAAAATAAGGGAAAAAACTTGTTTTAAACAGGTTAGGGAGATTGTCTGTCACTCTCTTTATACTTGTTTTTTTTTTTTTTATATGTATATTCTTGCTCAACAGAGAATAAGGAAGCGGTTTTTATTTTATATATTTTTACTTTATTTTTTTTTTGTGTATTTTATGTGTATATATATTCATGTGTGTGTGTGTGTTAAGTTAATGAGCTATTTCTTCATACAACATTTCTATAATAAATAAATAAAAAATAAATAAATGATGCATTAAAATAAGGTTATTAAATAAATTAAAAATAGAAAAAAATAAACATACGTTTGAGTTGTTCTTTTGTAAGTTGATCTTTGTATCTATCAAAGTCAAAGAAACTTTCTGGAATAGGAGGAGCATCAGGCTAATAGAATAAAATAGAACATTAGCTTATTTGGGCAGCCTCGTTATAATATCAATGTCTTACCTCGTCGTCAGGGTCATGGTACTTTATTGAAATAAGGTAAAATTGAGTTTCAATTCGCTTAATTAAAATTAATTAACTTACTGGCTCAAGGTAAGGATGCTTCAATGCGTCCTCTACGGTGATGCGTCTAACAGGATTGAAGGTCAAGAGCTTCTCCAAGAGATCAACAGCCATTGGATTTGCATTGGGGAATAATCTAGCAAATGGTATTCTTTTCTTAAAGGGTAAACTTCGGATATAATCTCTGGCCTAAAAACAATGTAATTTAATAAATTGGAGAATAATATATTGCAAGTGTGTTACCCTTCTACTCTTTATGCCATAGAAATCATCCATTGTGGGTGTGCCCAATACGTCAAGGATAAGGGTCAGCTGGTGATGGTAGTCTCTACCAGGGAATAAGGGTTTGCCACTCAGCATCTCGGCTAAAATACATCCTACTGACCAGACATCAATGGCCTTTGTGTATTCCTTAAATGTCAACATGATTTCGGGGGCACGGTACCAGCGTGTGGCAACATATTCTGTCATGAATCCACTATTCTCATCTGCTGAATTGGCAGATCTTGCCAATCCCAAATCACAAATCTATAATTCACGCACGCAATGAGTCTCTCCTCTTTCCTAATCTCATTCTCAATAAAAACTACCTTTAAATCACAGTTGGCATTCAATAAAAGATTGGAAGGCTTTAAATCACGATGCAGCACATTGGCAGAGTGCATTGCCTTCAAGGCACGTAGGGTTTGGTAGGTAAAATATTGACAGTGATCATCTGAGAGATCTTGAGTTCGAATGACACGATGCATATCTGTTTCCATCAATTCCTGGATGAGATATCTATATTGTAAACAAATAGAATAATGAATATATATAAATATACAAGACGATGTACCAATATTCAGAATACATACACCTCTGTAAAGTCATCCAAAGACTTTGGTTTCATGATATCAAGAATAGAGATAATCTAAGAGAATAATCAACGTATTAGAATAAAGAAATTCTCTGTTGTCATGGACATGATGATGACGATGATGATGATGAACAAGTACATTTTCATGGTTAAAGTATTTTAAAAGCTTGATCTCACGTAAAGTACGCAGACAAAACATGGCGTGATCGAATGGCAAGATGCGCTTGATGGCGACCATCTGGCCGGTAGGTTTATGTACTGCTGAGCTAAAGTAGTGGGTTAAAACAACAGAAAGCGCTGAAAAGGAGGGCAAGACTCACCAAACAACGCCATAAGCACCTTCGCCAACAATATCAATCACATCATACTGATCGCCGCCATTGAAATGTTTTAAACGAGACGCAATTTCATCCCGACGAGACATCTGTGTAAATAAGGAGTATTAAGAAAACAGTTTATTTTTGTATAATGTATATCTTTTTACTTTTTTGTTCGAGAGAGAGAGAGAGAGGAAAAAAAGGGGGGTTGACAAACAAACAGGAGAGCAAAATTCACAGGAGTTTTAAAAACTCCTGAGTTTAAACGAGGGGGTTGAGAGAAAACCAAAAGCTTGTCAAAGGGTGATATTGCAGCTTGCCCATAATAGGAAAGCGCCATGATTTATAAAAAGAGTGCTCGCTTTGACTTTTTACAGTTTCTTCTTTACCCTTCTTTTAATTCTTCAATCTACCTAATATGGCTCAAATTCTCGAACAGGAAAAAACCCAATTCCAAATGCCTGGCATGGCCAAGGAAGATGACCAGTTGATCGCTGCCTCTGGTCTCGCTGATACTGACACTGGAGAACCTCTCACCGGTATCTACTCCAACTCTGGCTTCGATATGGTTGGCGTGCTCTCCCGCCTTGTCAACAGGTAAGACATTTAATAATATACAATGATCGGAAGGAGGATGCTTCGGATTCCCCGTATATATATATATATATATATTCTTATTTGTCATTCAATAGACCTAATCCTCAGATTAACTTGGGTCCCATTGATATGTCTTGCTCTTTCCTTGTCACTGATGCGCGTCAGTATGACTGCCCAATCGTCTACTGTTCTCCTACCTTTGAGCATTTGACTGGTTATGGCGCTACTGAAATCGTTGGCCGCAACTGTCGCTTCTTGCAAGCTCCTGATGGTCAAGTCACTTGCGGTTCGCGTCGTACTTACACTGATAACCAGGCCGTCTACCATTTAAAGGCTCAAATGTTACAAAACAAGGAGCATCAAGCCAGTATCATCAATTATCGTAAGGGTGGTCAGCCTTTTGTCAACTTGATCACTGTTATCCCCATTACCAATGAATCAAATGAAGTCATGTTCTTTGTTGGTCTACAGGTTGATCTTGTAGAGCAGCCCAATGCCATCTTGGAAAAGATGAAAGGTATTGTTTATTTGTTTGCTTATTTGTTTGTATTTGGCTTTGTTGACTTATTCTTTTGTATTTGTTACGTAAAAAAGACGGTACTTATTTGGTTAACTACCAGCAGATGAATATTCCTCCTTATATTCCTGGTAGCAGCTTCAGCACCGAGCCTGTCGATGACTACTTTAGAGAACTTCCTAGCACTGCACCTGCTTCATCTACTCTTGCTTCCCCTGAAGTGCTCGAATTGGTCAACTGCTCTGGTGACAACGAACAGCAGTTGCAACAGGAATGGAACAAGCTTTTGTTGGACCAATCTGAAGACTTTATCCATGTGCTCTCCATCAAGGGCTTCTTCTTGTATTGTTCTCGATCATCATCTTATATGCTTGAGCATGACGCCGAAGAATTGGTTGGTCACCCCCTTTCTTCTATTTGCCATCCTTCTGATATTGTCCCAGTGATGCGTGAAATTAAGGAAGCTGCTGCTAACCCCGACAAGGTGATCAACCTTATCTACCGTGTACGACGCAAGTATAGTGGCTACATGTGGATGGAATGCCAAGGAAAGATTCACATTGATCAGAGCAAGGGTCGCAAGTGTCTTATTTTGGCTGGTCGCGAACGCCCAATGTACGAATTGATTCGCAAAGAAATCGTTCAAGCTGACGACATCACCAGCGGTCCCGAATTCTGGACAAAGGCCACTCTCAGTGGTCTCTTCCTTCATGTCACCCCTACTAGTGAGGAAGTCGTTGGTTTCTCTGCAGATAGCCTTGAAGGCGCTACCCTTTATCAGTACATTGCCGACAACAATGTTCGTGACATTACTCGTGCTCTCGAATTAGTCAAGGAAGGTCGTATTGTAAACCTTCATCATTCCATGCAAAACAGCAAAGGTGACTATGTCCCCGTCTTCTCCACCTTCTACCCCGGTGATGTTTCATTTGGTGTTGGTCGCCCATCATTTGCTCTTGTCCAGATCAGATCAAAGACCTCTTCCACTACAGGCCCCGTCTTGGAATCCATCCCAAGCACTCAAGGAGACAATGATGAAAACTTATTTTCAGAATTGGAAACTGTACGTGGTACATCTTGGCAATATGAATTGCATCAACTTCAGTTGTCCAACCGTAAGTTGCGTGAGCAACTTGATAATCTCAAGAACCCCAAGCGCAGAAAGGTAAACAATACTAAACCTTATTTCTTGTTGTACATTAAACTCATCTACATTTATTCCTTAATTTAGCAAAAGAAGAAGGCCGCTGAGGTTTCCGATGTTCCTAAGATGTGCGCCCAATGCCAAAGTACTGACTCTCCTGAATGGAGAAAGGGACCCAACGGACCAAAGGAACTGTGCAATGCATGTG
This sequence comes from Backusella australiensis, assembly GCA_024140565.1. Lineage (NCBI taxonomy): Eukaryota > Fungi > Mucoromycota > Mucoromycetes > Mucorales > Backusellaceae > Backusella > Backusella australiensis. Next base: position 50,578 of record VCJH01002233.1, on the reverse strand, counting down.
GTCTTCGATATGCCAAACAAATTTCCAATAATAAGAAATCGAGTTAAACTCCCTCCCCTTCCTCTTTCAAATAAAATACATATGCATGCATACCAATATACGTTAAAAAAAAAACAAAATTAAATAAAAGTTACTGTTTTTTATTTAACATTGCTTGTGATAAAAACTCTAAAGTGTCAGTGGGAATAAAATTAAAGTTACTTTGAAAGCTACTCCTTAAAAGCCTTTTTCGTCTTAGAAGTATCAAGAAAATTAACTAATGGATGCAGGTACCGAGGATCATACCAGGATTTATAAATCCATCTGATCATAGAAGACGTTAATAATAGAAAAAAAGAAAGAAAAAACTATAATTCTTTACTAAGAACCTCCTTAGAATACAATCTGTCTGTTGCCATGCCATCATTTTTTTATATAAACATAACACAATGTTGATGATGATGATGATGATAAAATTAGATAGATTGACTTGTCAATACAGTATGTATCTTATTTAAAAAAAATTATACTCTTAAAACAAACTGGCAAGACACACACAAAAAAAAAGATGTTTAAAATAAATCTAGCATAAAAAATATATGATAAAGTTGGCCAAAGTAGTGCTTGCATGGCATATGATGTTAGAAAAAAATGACTTCTTACAGTTCTCTGAATTTGTAAATAATAATAAATGTATCGATATTACTTAATACCATATATGTTTTTTTTCGTCATTGTTATTCACATATTTCAATAGAGCTATTCATGATCAAACCAAAACGTAAAATCCCAGTTTCCATGCATTTGGTTATAGCAGCTGATGTATCTCCATTTTTAGTAACAATTTATGGCGGACGGACGAACCAAGCGATAAGTTATATCATTTATATTCTATTTGTTTGTTTGTTTGTTTTCTTTTTTGTAGATGTGTTGGATTTTACAAGAAAACAGTTATTTACAAAGTTGTTTAATTGCATAATTTGTGTGTAGAGTAACAGAAAAGGAAAATGTTCTTTTCGATATAATAAGTAAGTAACTTTACGGAGAGAACAAACTTTAAATTACTCTGTTCTTCAAGGATTCTATGGATTTTTTTTTTAAAAGCAAAGATGTTCATCATTTAAAATAAATATAAATAGAGTTGAATAGAGTTTTGTGAACTTCATTACCACTTTATTACTTTTTAAACAAAATGCCATTTTGTTCAAAGTACCGTTTCTATCGCAAAGAGAACTTGTTTTTCATTTTTTCAAAAAAGGTAAAAACATAATAAGTGATAGGCTTGCACCAGAAGAGAAAAGAATAAAAAAGAAAAAAACAGAAGTAAACAATTGCCATTTTCATACTAATTGCAAATCTTTTAGAATGCAGTTGAATAGAAAACTAGTTGGATCGGGTTCTCCGCATCATTTTAAAGGAGAAGAACGATTAAGCCTTCTATGCCCCCTAAACTCTATTCCAAAGAGTTACACTGATATACACTCATCAAATAAAAAACTATGTTTTATAAATAGATCTATACAACTCCTCATTGTTGATACATCGAATAACGCCACATAGCACATTCAAAATAACAAGTTTATTTCATCAGAATTCGGGCATTTAAATAAACAAAAATAAGCTCTTTTTAC
>VCJH01002233.1:23169-43560 GCA_024140565.1 Backusella australiensis | reverse complement strand
TTTTTTTTTTTTTTTTATTCAAGTAATTGACCGAATTTTAAAAAAAATGACCTTATGTAACATTGAAAGTTGAGCAAGTGTTACAATGTAGGAAGAAATTTGGTATAGAGAAAAAGTATATATATATATCTTTACTCTTTGATGAAAAAAACCTTTGTTTTTAAAAGAAAATCCACAATCATTATATTTTACAATATGTCCCTTTTTTCTGAAAACAAAAATACTGCGCTTTCTTTAATAGGTGCAGTATCCGCCCTCTCATTAATTTATACAACATATCGTTCTGTTTACCCTAAAGTAGGTCCAACAGAAATACCTATTCCTACACCTTGCTATCCGTATGTTGGTATGAATTCAATGGACCTGGTTTAAACGTGTATATGTCTTAAAGAAAGTTATTATAAAACAATAGGAAACATGGCATCAATTGGAGATCTCCCTGGTAAAAAAATTGCTGAATGGCATGCAAAATATGGACCCATTATCCGAGTAAGAATGGGTGTTCAAAAATGGATCATGATTGGTGACCCAACCTTAGCCCATGAATTATTTGTTTCGAATGGTATTGAATCTGCTGGTAGACTTTATACAACATATGGCTCAAAGTATTATAGTGCAGGTCAAAGGTACTTGAAGGATTCTAAGAAGCAAACAATAACTATTTACCAATTCATCTAAATAAATAGAGGAATCGCTTTCGCTGAACCAGGTTCAGGATGGAAAAAAGCAAGAGGAGTAGGTAGGAATTATTGACTAAATTATGATATGAAGACATATGCTTTATTTGACGAAGCTAATACATATTTTTATTCTGCCAAGTTTTGAACGCGTTGGGGCAAAAGGCGGTCGAAAACTATTCAAATTTAATCGTAAGCAATGCTAATGATTTGATTGAAAGACTTATTCGGGAGACAAAGGCAAATGGAAGCGTAAACCCTGTTAAAAGTTTGGAATTTTATGCATTGAGCATTGTATCAAAGATTACACTTGGTAAAAAATTCGAATCCTTAGACGATCCAAATTTCAAAAAGACAAGCTATATCATGGAAAGAAGTGTCAAACTATGTGGTTTTGAATATGATTTACCCAATTTTCTACCGATATTCAGACCTTTATTTTATTATATGGGAATTGAAAAAAAGATGAAGGAGTTCATTGAAAAGGAACGTGACGTAGAGTTTGGAAAATACATTAACGAAACCCGTGAAAATAATCTTGACAACATAATTACTGCTCTGGTTAATGATAGCGACAATTTTGACGAAGATGATATACTTGCTATTATTACAGATATGGTGATTGGCGGCTCTGAAACAGTTGCAACTACCTTAACATGGGCTGTGAGCATTCTTTGTAACTACCCCGATGTCCAGAAGAAGATGCAAGATGAAATAGATGCCTTTGTCCAAAAAAATGGTTCACTTCCTACTTTTGCTGATAGATCAGAATTACCTTATTGCAATTCTGTTATGAAAGAGTGCATGAGACATAAACCAACAACACCTTTTGGAATACCTCATAAAGTCACCAAAGAAAGTAAGTGTTTAAGTTTTGTGGATATAAATATGTGTTCTTAATAATACGTTTCATAAAAATTAGTTGTTATTCAAGGATATACAATCCCAAAAGATTCTATTGTCGTATCAAGTATGGACTTCATGCACAACGGCGCAGGCCATTATGAAAATCAAGAGGAGTTCATACCCGATAGATTCATAAACGATGATAAAACCATGAGTGCTTCCTCCAATGGAAAATTTTCTGAAAGAGATCAATTCAATTTCGGTTGGGGAAGACGCATCTGTCCTGGTATCTATCTGGTAAGTGGTTTAAAAACTGAATCATTCTATAAACTATACTTTTTTCATTTATACATTTTTATTAGGCCGAGGCAGAAATATTCAATGCATATATTAACATACTCTCGAAGAGCACTATAAAACCTATTTATGAAAATGGACAGCCTGCCTCTCCAGACATTTCTGGTGCACGCTCTGGTGGTGGAACGACATTACCACTCAAATATAATGTTAGATTTGTAGAGAGAACTTAAATTATATAACTGTCAATTTAATCTAAATATGAATGCCCTATTTATTGATATACACACACATATATATATTCTCGTTTTTAAAATTTAATAAAATTGATCATTTGAATCAAAATTATCTATTTTTGAATTTCAAGCATAAAGGTATCAAATGACAAAACATCAAAAACCCAAAGCTTTTTATTAACCTTAAACCAATCTGTGTAAACTCTTTGAAAAATCTGTCTCTGGCTATTTAAAATGGGTGCAGTAAAATAATTAAAATGAAAACTTATAATTATTACTAAAGCAGAATTTATCGCATATTATCATTGAATTATGCAAAGTGAAGTATATTAGAATCTTACAGAATTTTATATGCAAAAAATTTACTAATATTTATCTGATTTTCAGCTGACAAAGGTGTTTTGGAGAACTCCCATAAAAAAAATCTAGAAGGTTGACTTTTTGTTCGTATAAACGGCATTCCTTTTTTATGAATGTAGGTATAAAATGGTATTGTCGCACTAGAGCAGTTTTGCTGTAAGATAATTTATTTATCTTTTGCTGAGCAGGTGCTCCCCTGAATAACGTGTGACCAAATTTTATTTCTCATAAAGGCGATGAACCTTTTTATTATTAATCTGTAGGCTGTTTGGAAAAGGAGTCGCCATTTATTGTACTTATTCTCCCGTAGCTAGGCTTTTTTGTTATTATCATGGCTTTTTACATTACCTATTATTTAAGATCATGTATTCGTTAAAAAAGAACCAATGAGCACAACAGCATTGTGCAACAACTTATTGCCAAATAATTCGATTTTTTGTGTTTGTTTTTACTCCTTAATATTCCCAGAAACAACTGTATCTAAAAAGATCTAAAGTCGCACGAAATATAGCCTACATCTATTTTTTTTTCAACTGTGGCAAAAAGCCGAAATATTATCTTCAATATTTTGAAAAAGGTGCATGAATGGAAACAGTCGTGAGCAATCGTTGTCGTACGTTACCGACTTTTTGCATTGCCTTATTTAGAATAGGTCATGATTTACGTAGGACTCAAATTAGACTTTGAGTACAGTGGATACTTCCAAATGTACTCGCATGAGTGATTTTATTTTTAAAGTAATCATAATGTGTTAACATGTATTGAAAAACAAAACGTAAAATCGAAAGTCGGAAGTTGTGAGAACATGATGAGAATATATATATTAGCGCCAATATGGGCTTTTGCGCCTTTTAAAAAAATGTTTGCTTGTCTCCTTTTTATTTGTTTAACTCTACAAAAACATCAATAAAAATCCAATGAAAATACTGATTTTGTTTCAATTTGATAGGATAACGATGGTGCTATCCAATTCTTTTTTTTTTTACAAGTAACTGCCATTATATATCATTATATCTTTATAAATAACAGGACTAGACTTAGTAATTCGGGGGGGGTATTTTTGTATTTATTGAAGGTATGAAAGGAATTTTTGTTGATTTAAATCAAGTCGATGTAACTTCTTTTGCCAAGAAACGTGACAAACAAAGAATTGATGTTACGCCACTAAACAAATGCAGAGCCACGTTTAAATCGCTATTTTCGGATAATCGATTTATTGAATTGCTTAAAAAACCTCTTTAAAATTACATTCTAGTATTAGATACTTTAAATAAAACATCCGGAATAAGAGGTAATGTAAAAGTGACATTTCGTTACAAAAGATCATACAATTTTATCTAATTTGATTATGTGAAAAATACTTTAGAAATGATTTTCGTAAGAAAAAGAAATAAGCATACGCTGAAGGTGTATTTTTTTAATCCAACACTTGTAGTTATGTCACGTAATTGATTTCTTACAACATCATAACATAGAAAGTACTCATGGGACACTTTGTTAGAGTACTTACATGTGTTTCTATCCTCTAATAAGACCAGAAGGATGGCAAATTACATATGGTAACTGTACTGGATATATTAAAAGCAATTGGCAATAGACAAAAGGGCCATTAAAAGTTCAAAAACACTGATCCAGTTAAGCCTATTTTTAGTACTTCCAATTGTTTTGCATACCTTTTATTTCTATTAATAAAAAATGTAAAGCAACTAGGAAATGTAATTTGAAGCTTAATTTTCCTAATTTAAGACATCTCCTCGTTCTATCGATTCAATGTATTATGAGATTTTGTTACAGAAGTATCGATTTATTTATATTCTTAAAGATATACTAAGTATTCTGGCGGAACAATAAATGATAATACTAAAAATAGGTTTCTTTTTTTTACTATTATTATTCTTGTGAGCTCGAATGTTCATTGTTAAGATATTCACCCTTCCAATTCCATTTCAAAATCAGATTGACACAAGACAATTACATATTCATTGGTATATATTACTAATTATATTTCAAATAATTAATCTCTTTATGCATTTAAAGTCATTTTAATTTAGCTAGTACTTAGTTTTGCAATAATGAACATGACGGATATCAAAATTTTGTTTCATTATAATTAATTGTGCTAATCGCTCATTGATAATCACATCGCATGGCGGTTTCTATTTTGAAATTGATTCAAGTGTGGTAAACTAAATCCGAAAAATGGGCTAGTGGATTTACACTAAACACTTGCATCTTATAGAAAGTTCAGCAATACTCGGTTCACTTGGTGTGTAGAGTATCATCACTTTGACAAAATACATGATTTTTCTCTTAAATAGTGACCTTGTTTATTTAAAATGATTGAAAAAAAACAAATAAAGAGGGCGGAACGAAAATGAAAGGAAAGGCAATGCAATCCTGTTGGTTGAGTGGAGATGAAATAGTCAAACACTCATTATTAAGCCATGTATAGCTGTCAAAAAGCGAAAATGAACTCTTTTATTGGTTAAAATAATTTAAATGAATCGAGATCAATCACTTACTCCACAAAGCATGCCTTTTTTACCACACAATACGAAATGAAGATAAACTTTTTTTGGCCATTGCGCTAAAGAAAATTGAGAAGTTTCTAAAAGTAATCGTTGTGGCACATCAGGTACACAGTTACGATATTTCCATGCTCTTTTATTTTCTACTCTTTTTTCTTTTTGATATAAGGGAGAGAGGTAAAAAAGAGGATCCTTGATGGAATAGGAGCAACTAGAATTTGACAACTAATACGAAGCTTAATAATGATCGCAAATGAAAGTAGTGAAAAGACAACAGAAGACAACACGTGATAATAGTAGGTATTAACCACGTTTGCCAATTGATTGGTAAACAGAAGCCTAATTGAAAGAACAGGTATTTCATCATAAATTCACATATATACGTCTATCATTTGGAGATAAATCTGAAACAGAAGACTTTTCGATTTCTTTTTTGTAAAAGTTACTCTCGGAGCTATAAATAATTACGTCTGTGAGCACATTATTTGAAAATTGAATTCTGGGGATAGTTCTCAAACTTCTATTTTGTGACGCTCTTTTAAAATACCATAGAGTGAGCTAAATTATATTGAGATCCGTTTAAACGAGACTACATTTGTCCCCTCTTTTTTCTTTTCTGTTTTGTATATTAACTGTGATCCTATTTAATTTTTTTTTTTTTAATTTTCATTCAAAATAATTTAACTTCGCCAAATGGATAATCAAACATCATTAAATTCAGTCACTCAGCAGTACCATCCATATACACAATCAATAGTATCGGCTACGTCGACTCAGTTACCTCCTCCTCCTCCCAATACCACACAAAGACCTGCTCATACAAACACATTTGTCCATAAATTATACAAGTAAATCAAAGAATAAATAATTAAATATTTCTATTTATTATTGTTATATTAACCTTCATGCATGTGCATTAGTATGGTCATTGATAGCCACTATCAGCATCTTATATCTTGGGCATATACCGGCTCTTCGTTTATTGTCTGTAATATTATGGAGTTCTCTCGAGATGTATTACCAAAGCACTTCAAACATAATAATTTTTCTAGTTTTGTCAGACAATTGAATATGTAAGACTAATGAAGATCCTCAATCATGTCAAATTCTTATAAATGTGTGTACTTTAGGTATGGATTTCATAAAGTGAATAAGTCACCAAGAGGTCATAGAACCCTAGCAGAGAATCAAATATGGGAGTTCTCTCATGCAAAGTTCCTGAGAAATAGGCCTGATCTTTTGGATGATATAAAGCGAAAATCAATGGAAGCCGATTCAGCTCGTAGAGAGAATGGAGATTTACAAAGTCATATTGTTATGCTCCAATCCTCCCAATCTGATATGATCCAACAAATCCAGCATCTATATGATAATTTTACTCAAGTTATTAAGGAATTGGAAGAGACAAAACAAAAGCAAGAGAGACAAATGCAAACTATGAAGAACATGATGAATTATATCAGCCAGCAAAATGGAGGTAAAATACACAGCGCCACTTTATCTTATCAGATTTTTACTCAAATTTATTTCTATTATAGGACATATACCGTCAGAACTAAACTTGGATCAATATGAATTCTCAAAGCAGGAGAAACCCCCTTCTATTTTCATTACTTCACATGACCCATCGGGTCAGTCTGGTATTCTAGACGATGTGTTTAGTGTCAGCCGTTCACCACTTACAGTTCAAACACAAAACCTTCAATGCCACCCTCGCTCTAGTATGTCATTGGGGCCATACGGCAACCAGTTACCACCTAGCCCTAGTCCTAGCATGCTTGTGTCTGACGATGACATGGATGGCGCAAGTTCACTTTACTCCCCTAATTCTCCACATACACCTAGTCATTCTCGCTCTAACTCACGGTCTTCATACTCGTATATGAATCCATTGGATCCGCTCTCTCACAGATAAATACCAGAAAGTACTCTTGAGTGCTGGATCACATTCGTACCACCATTTTTGCTTTCGTCTATATGGTTACCCTTTCAATTCGTTCAATATGTCATATGTTTTTTTTGTTTTTTTTTTTAAAGTTCATTTATTTATTTATTGTTTTGTCACGAAAACGAAACAAAGCGGTACATATTTTTTCTAAATATTTGTATTCTTTTTATGAAATTTTGTATATAAACATCCCAAAAACTAACATTAATAAATAAATATATATGTTTACAAAAAAGTTACATTAGACCTAATCTTTATTTTCAAATATTCCTTTCTATTTTTGGAAGAGGATGGATAATGATCAATCACTGTAGGATAAATAGCGTTCTAATTACTCAGAATATGGCTTTTATTTCAATGTCGAGTTGATTGAAATGCATCATTGCTGTCACGAAATTAGTTATTCCCGAAAATTTCTTTCGATTTCTAAAAATAAGGGGATCCCGATAAAATTACATTGGACAGCCAGAGTTATCATGGGACTCATACCTTAACAACTCCACAAAAGTCATCATTAACGAGACAAAAATAACTAGCGACATCGATTTAGCCGTCATGAGGTTTATAATTCGAATGGGTTATTTCTTTCCTATTTAACATTCTTGGCCGATATTTTTATGAATGTATCTGTTTGATTACAATTAGATAACGAAAACAGAGATTAATTTTCAAATTGTCGTAGGATAATAGAGTTTGGTATGGTAAAAATCGCACATCAAAATAATGAGATTATTCTTTCAAAGTTTTACTTCAATATTCTTAGTAACGAACTTTTCTCAATGATTAAGCGCCATGTAGACATTAATATCATGAACTACGACAAGAAAAGCTTTCATTAATTGCAGTTATTCCAAAGTTATAGCATATAGCGCTAAAGAGTCTTTTCAATACCTATACTGAGGTTACATTTAAACACTCTTGTCAGGTGATATTAATTCGCTGTTTTACGTTGGAATAGTTCTTTGTTAATGAACCACATAGGATTTCTGTATCGTTTAAGCTCAAAATTAAAACTGCATTTATAGTTTCCAGCAAAAAAATAAAAAGAAATAAAAAATACGGACCAACCAATTCTTCTAATAAACTTTAGGATTTTCTGTGTATATATTTGAGCCATAGGATCATCCTGTCTTGTTTACAATACGCTTTATAAAATAAACACGTCATTTTTTATTGGAAGTAAAACCTCCAAATCCTTAGTGGGAATTCATGTTTTAAAACATTTTGGGAGCGGCGTTGTACAAACAGATCACTTTGCGCCTCATAAATTACACAAATAGTAAGCCAATCAAAGGTTTCAGGGACAGAAATACAAGTGCAGCAATAACAACGCATAAAAATTACATGATTGGTTAAGATTAACTTTTCAGTTTTTTTCTTTTTTTTCTTTATGAATTATTGCGTACAGTTTGCGCTTATTAAATTGAAGGTCATTTTCGCTTTTAATTATAAAATTAATATTTCAATTAATAATATTTATTTAAATACCAGTTTGTAAAACAACATTGAATACCAAGAATAAAAATCAATTCATGTAAAAGCATAGGACTTAGCAAAGTTCACTTTTTTCTTTCTAAAAGGTAGAAAACAAATCTAATAAATTAATGACGTAGTATTTATGCTTTGTTTTTTGTTTTGTTTTTTTGGTTCAAGTAAAATGATGAAGAAAAATCAAACTGTTTCATTTGATAACACGTTATCTATTTGTTTTCTCCCGCAATCAAAACTATAAACAAAAGAGGTGTATTTTTCTATATTAGTAGACTGACAGGGCAATCTTCGATTGTTATTTATAAATGATAGAGAATAAAAGCGACAACCAGACCATAAATAAAGTTTCCCCTTTTTACAACTGGACAGTTATAAACATAGTAATACACGTGCAAATTCAAAAAAAGACATGAGTAAAGACACCATTACAAGTTTTTAATAGGAAGAGTATTTGTCTAACCACTACTCATTTTTTAAATCTCTAATATTCATATCCTATAAGAGCTTAAAACAGTGCTTTGGAATATTCAAAACAGTAAAGGTTTCTTAAATTAGCATTAAGATAATATTAGTGAGGAACCAGCTTATTTTTCCAAATGAAATACTGTTTAAATTCTAAAATGCCTCCGATTCAAAATAATAAGTATCTAGGTCGTTTTCATATTAAAAATTAATTAATAGAAGATGAAGCACATTATTCCCATCCTTACACACGTTAGATGATAATCCATGCCATTTATTTGGGTCAGACCAATCAAAATAACATGGAAATTAGCTGGAGCCATATAACTATGCCTTGAGCAGTCTTCTCAAAGACTTAAAGGAGAAAAGTTACTTCTCGAGCAAAAAAAAAAAGAAAACGTTCATCTCCCCTCTATCTTCACTGCGTTAATGGGAACTGTTTACTTTTAATTGACGGTATAGACTGTTTCAACACCATCTTCTTTTTTTTTTTCACCTATCATTAATAATTACATGTTTTTCATCATTTGTAGCGGAAACAAAGTTTCATTAGTTATGCTTCCAACTAAAAGAGGGATAGTGAGATTTAATATATTAGGTACCAATGACAGAAAAAGTCAACGCATAAAACTGAGTAACTTCCGATTTCTAGAATAGTAATTACTCCTACTGACAAACAACTTCCTTGGATGGAAAGGGACAACCGCTGATAAAATAGCCTTCGTAGCACTAAAAGAGAAAAACTTGGATATATTACTTTAGTGAGATGAAGAAAATCTCAATGACTTGTGTTATATTGAGCAGTTTGTAGACAGAAATAAAACAGAGATTTTAATACTTCTCTGAATATAATTATGATTGCTTCACCGGAAGATCCTTGTGTTGATAAAGTAGAGACATTCAAAAAATGTTATCACAATCCTCAAAATTAATACAATCCGACAAAGGTGAAAATATGAATGTCGATAGGCATGTTGCTGTTGTCAAAGATCCTGAATGTTTGTTTTCTAATACTATCGTAAATGAAAATTAGTTACGATAAGCTATTTTGAGGTGAAATAACGTTGCCGTATGTCATGCACTGTTTTCCCGACGTTCCAAATATTTACTACTGGCATTTTTACTGATTAGAATATAGGAAATGGAGTGAGTTCGTTTTTACATGGTGATCACGATACGTTAAAAGTATATATATAAACTACTTTATGTATAGCAGATATAATATATTGGCATAAAGCTGTGGCATTATTAGCAATGCCATTTTAGTTTTCACCTCGCTGTCTTACTCTTGTATACTTTTTATTATTTTTTCTGTTTTGTATTCCAATCATTGATCCAACCTTCAATCATAAACTACTTTGAAACACTAAAACCATTTAGAAACCATATAATCTGGTTGAGTTATTTGGTGTTAACACCGCACCATGGATAATGATATTCATATATTTTTTAGCAAAACAGATTAAATTGGCCAAAGCGTTAGCTTTTAGCTGCGACTGCCAATGATTTGTTAGCCTTCTTTTAAACCACGCAATTAATATTCCATGGACAATTATATTTTATTTCGTAACAATAAAAAAATTGGTAGTAAAGAGAAATCAAAACAAAAAAAAGAACGCGATCTATAAAAAGTACATGAACATGTATATGTATAAAACTACTATCTTTACGGTCTGGTATTAAATTGAAAATCAGAACGTTTTAAAACTTTGCCTCATACTCTTTTGTTTTGTAAAAAAGAAGAAAACTCTGGCGCAAGCAAAACAAATTAATTGTATCTCTTTAATGCAGAAGATCTGCAGTCATACATTTATCTAACAAAAGAAAAAAGCAGTGTAACAGAGTGTGATTTTTTCATTCTGGTTATTCCATCTTATGTGTAATGAAAGTTTTAAAACTTTTTATAAATGCTGGTTTGATGTTACTACTATGTCTAATCTTGGAAGTTTACACCTCATTTGAAATTGATTTCCATTTATGCAGTGTCAGGAACTGAGATAGATCGCATATTTATAAAAAGAAAAGTGAACATGAAAAGGTTATCTGAACAATACGAACAAAAAAAAAAATAGATCTTACCAAACTTGGTACATCTTGCTATAAAAGAAGGTGAACAATGTGCAAACGAGTTTTTTCTACATATTTTGTATGACAAAGGTGTTACTTTGCACCATTGCATTGCATTTATTCTCATAAAAGATATTTAGTATAAAAAGTAAACATTACCTGATGCATCCAATTTTTTTTAAAAAAAAAACTTCAAGACTATTTAAAAAAACCCTCCTTTTTTCTTACTTCTATTTTCCTTTACCTTCACTTTCCCTATTTTTATATTTTCCTGGATGAAAAAACCTTCCCTTTCTATATTCCCGCTCTTTGCAGCAGGCGTATGTCTCGTCGTACTCGTCCTTGCTGGACCCACAGAAGCATTCATTGACCATCCAAAGTTTAAGAAAGGATCATCCGACATTATTCCAGGTCGCTACATCATCAGCTTCAATCCAAAAAGTACATCTTCTGGAAAAGCATTTGCCCAGTCATTTCAAAAAAATTTCAAAAAAGCTGACATGACAGTTCACCAAGATTATCAGCATGAATTCTTCAATGGAATGTCTGTTCGCATTGACAGTGACGATTTTGAAGTACAAAAAGCTGCAATTGAGTCCATCTTGGACAGATCTGATGTTGGAGCAGTTTATCCAGTCAGAAAACTTCATCGTCCTACCGTAAAACTTCATAGCAAAAAGAAACATGAAGAACTATCCATTTTGCCCCATGCCATGACCCAAGTTGACCAGGTTCATTCCAAACTCAAAAACAAAGGAAAGGGCATCTTTGTTGGTGTTCTTGATACAGGTAAAAAAGTTGTTTTGTTTTTCTTTTTCTTTTTAGCTAATTAGTATAAAACGCTTTCGTATTTATAGGTGTGGACTATATGCACCCAGCTTTAGGGGGTGGTTTTGGAAAGGGTTATAAAGTCATCAAGGGCTTTGATTTGGTTGGTGATGATTATACCGGCTCAAATATACCTAAACCCGATTCTGATCCTCTCGATGAATGTGGAAAAGAATCTGGCGCTAGCGGTAAGATATAATAGTAAACAAATAATAGTAAACACATGCATGAGACTAAAAATGATCTGCAATATTTATTTTTACTGCATTTAGGTCACGGTACACACGTATCCGGTATTATTGCAGGTTACGATAAAAGCAATGTACGATTTATATTCAAAATAATGATTTTTAAAAAAAAAATGAAATGTTAACGAAATGCCTTTTTATTCAATTAGAATTTTACAGGTGTAGCACCTGAGGCCTCATTGGGAATGTGGCGTGTTTTTGGATGTGACGGTAGCAGTGGCAACGATGTCATTATCAAGGCATTATTGATGGCATACGATGCCGGTGTCGATGTGATCAACTTGAGTTTGGGAGAGACAAATTCGTGGTCCAACTCTGCAAATGCTGAAAATGAAGTTGTAAACAAGATTGTCAAAAAAGGAGTCAGTATTATAATCTCCGCGGGCAACGAAGGATCAAAAGGCGCATTTACAGTTGGTCAACCCGGTACCGCTGTCAATGCACTCTCAATTGCTTCCGTTGATAACGATTATTATGTTTCTGAAAGTTTTAATGCAACTGGAATCGACCATTCTATATGTAAGTATTTGTTTTTATTTTATCCAAGAAATACTAGAATTAGTGACTAAAAAAAGATCTTCTCTTTTTTTAGTGTATACTGCTGCAGGAGACGACACTATTGAAGATGGACCTATTGCAATCTCCGATAAGAATCCTGGTGGAGCATCTGACTCATGTACCTCTGATTCTGTTTCCCCTGATGTGAAAGGCAAACTTGCTTTGATCCAAAGAGGTTCCTGTGATTTTTCTGAAAAGGTTAAGAATGCAGCCGGTGCTGGTGCTGTCGGCGCTGTCATCTATAACAATGTCCCTGGAAGTTTCTCTGCATCTGTACCAAATGCTGAAATTCCCACTATATCTATTTCATTAGCAGATGGTCAAGCATTGGTAGCTGCTATCCAAAAAGGTGATGTTGATCTTACTTTTGACAAGGAAGGTCATGTTGTACCAGTTACTACAGGTGGTACCGTTTCTTCTTTCTCTAGCGTTGGTCCTTCGTCTGAATTGAACTTTAAACCCAATGTTGCTGGTATCGGTGGTACCGTTTATTCCACTTTACCTCGCTATTTAGGTAGCTGGGGTGTGATGAGTGGTACGTCCATGGCTGCCCCTTATGTTGCAGGATCTGTTGCCTTGTATAGAAAAGCACACGGAAACACAAAAGCGGTAAAGTTCATCAATGAACAATTCCAAAACTACGCTGCTCCTACAAAAGTCTTCAACGTAACTGATATCGACAGTCCACTCCGTCAAGGTGCAGGCTTAGTTCAAGTTTATGACGCCATCACTGAAAATGTACATACCAGCCCAGCTGAAATTAGCTTCAACGATACTACCACTACAAAGTACAGAAAGCAAACCATTTTCATCACCAACAAGGGATCCAAGATAGCTTCGTACAAATTGTATAATAAGCCTTCCATTGCCATCAATCCTTATGATGTCGAAAAAACCGGATATACCTTTATCGAACCTGTTACCACCACTTCTGACGCTGCAAAATTACGCTTTTCCAAAAAGAAGATTAGAATTGCACCAGGAAAATCTGAGAAAATCACCGTTACCGTCATCCCTCCCGATTCTGATCCTAAGGACCATATCATGTATGGTGGCTTTATCCAGCTCAAATCTGATCATGAAAACACTGCCAAGGATATCCATGTGCCTTACTTTGGTATTGTTGGTGTCCAAAGCGAATTACCCATTTTCGATCAAGGCTTCCCTACTATCATTGATAAGAAGGGTAAAGAATACCCCACCAACATGACTTATGTTTATGACCGCTCAAAGAACAGCACTGAGCCTATTCCCGTTATCCGTCTACTTACCCCCACTGCCCATATTCAAGCTGATCTTTTAGATTCCGATGAAGAAGTCATTGGTAAAGCTTTTATCGGTCTTGACTACATGGGCCGCAACTATTTGACCAAATCCCAATATTCTACTCACCCTTGGAGTGGTACCTACGTACCTAACTCTGTCCCAGGTATCTCTATCCCTATTCCAGTTCCAGAAGGAACTTATCGTATCCGTTTCTCTGCTTTGAAATTACTGGCTAATCCTAAGAAAAAAGAGAGTTGGGAAACTTGGACGTCTGGAGAGATTGAAGTCAAGAACTAACACACGACTTGATATTTTATATATTGTAATAATAGTATAGTTTTTCTTAATAATGTGTAATAAAGAAAGCTTTATTAAATTTCTACTCCTTCTGCCATAAAAGCATCAATATGTTTTAATTTGAGAAATACATCACATCCAAATCCCGACATAGACACCAGAGTCAAAGAACCGCCAAAATAACGTGCATACATTCTGGCTAATGGTAAACCGAATCTATTAAGAAGCATGTACTTTTAGCGCACAATTTTTCTCTCTATTTATACAAATATTCCTTGATATTGCTAGACTTTACCCCAATCCTGCCAACGGACCTCCTACACCACTTTGCATTGCTATTTCTGTAATATCTCTAAATATGCTGGATGGGTCGCTGTCATTTTCAGCCTCAGATGCTCTTGAAACGGTAGTATAAGAATAATCAAAGACTTTGTTTAGATCCTCATCCCCAATACCATTGCCTTGGTCACGAATACGTATCGAAACATCCTCTGCACCCTGACTCACAGTTATTTCGATAGGAGGTAGCGATGTTGTACGTGACATCTTTAAATGGTGCTCGACCGTTGCCCGATAAGCATTCTTTAACAGTTCCGTAAGTATGTACTCCAGGTGAACAGGCACGTATTTAAATTTTGTGTCAACGTGACCATCAATGATGACTTCTGGGCTCTGACCATAATTAAATTCACACAATTCTGACACAAATTCGGCACAAGTTTTTATCAAATGATCCGGCTTGAGCTGCGTGTCAATGATGCCAATGACACTTTCTGTTTTGATATCCTTTTGCTGCATCAAGGCAATTGTCTGTTCTGCGATTAAACGAATACCAATACGAGCGTGAATCATATCGTCTAAAAACCTTGCCATGTCTTGGCTACTCATATACTGTTTACATTCTATAAAACCTGTTCTGAACAAATGAGTGACTTTTTGTGCTTTTAATTATCCAGGTGCTTCCTTTTTTGTACCTTTGGCAAGTGTGGGAATATTATCACTATGACGTTCTACAAAATCTTTTAATCGCTCAACAAAATCAATATCATCATTGATATCTCCAGGCGATGCATACCCAACCAGTGATTCAAAAGAGTCGTAATACAGACTATATATCTCCTTTATGTATGGATTTGTGCCTACGATAAACGGCAGGCTTTGGAAGGCCCTCACCCGTCTAGCCAATCTAACGGGCAACTCACTGCGAGCATAGCGGGTGCATGCTTGCAGTGATTCATCAGAGAGAGGTGGTTGTCCAAATTTTACTAGTTGTCTTAGTGTTACTGGCTTAACTGCTCTATTTGCGAACTGAGAAAGTGGTAAATAATAAGACCATTTGTTTGTTTATTTTTATAATTTTTAGATATTTAAAATGTTCAAAACATATTTCTATTTTTATTATTTACCGTCGTGATCTTGTCATCATAAAAGGCATGAGCATTTTGTCTTTCAAGTGCTCTTGTTGCTATTGATCGGTACTGACGAAGTAAAGGACCGCGAAACATGGAGTAAAATAAAAAAAATATAAACTAAAAATAAAATAAAATAAAAAAGAAAAGAAAGAACAGTAAAAAGGTATCGAAAAACACAGAAAAAAAATTAGCTGAAATGATGAAAGAGCGTGAGAAAATTCAAGAAATTATATCTCCAAAGGCATTTATTTACATAAAAAGAACTTTTTTGTTCCATTTGGTATCTATTGAGTTGCTTCTAACTCGGCATAGCCACTTGAATTGATCAAGGTGAACGCTAAAACCAATAAGCTGGTACATATCACGTCAATGATGGCGGTTCTATTAATAATAATAATAATAATAATAAGCACTATTTAAAATGGCTGTTGTAACAATAGTCACTAAATGCACTTACAGGTAAGGTAAAACATAATTATCCGGGTCATACTTGTATTTCCACAACATCAATGTCATTGATTTACCCATTCTCAGTGCCAAAAGTGTCTGCATTATTAAATGTTTCAGCTTACTTTGATGCTAACCAATAAAACCTTACACTTACACTAATCATGGAGACTATGAAATAAGAAATCGCAAAAGCCATGGTAAAGTCAAGGTGTCCAATGTCCAACATCCATACGATGAACAAAAACAAAATCTGGATAGGGACATTCATCAGCAACAGCGTTATCTCTACTGTTTTAAACTGTTCCTGAGCTCCTTTGTGGAGACAAGTGCTGATTCGTGAAGCATAAATTGATCCGAAATTGCCGGATAATCCACATAAAATAGGTGTCAGCATGGCCAGTCCTTTATATTGCTCTACAAATCGTTCCAGTACCAGGCCTGCTCCACTAGAAATAAGCATCGCAACAATGATGGGTGTCCAGCCAGAAAATAAAAGGTCTTTTACGTGAGGATTTCGCCAGACTAGCAGTGCAAAGAAGGGAATAGAGCCAAACATGGCTAGCATTAAAAAGGTACTGAAGTGTGTATCTAATCGCAGAGAGAGAGAGAGAGTCATAAGCTCATATGCAACTTTATATTCGGTCGTACTAGCTTAATTTTACCTATTTGATTTAATAAAATTTTTGCGCACTCTGCTAAAATACCAAGCGTCACAACATCGCCCAAAGAGGATGCCATGGGGCATGCGATGTTGTCTATTTCGATGATTAATAATATTCCTTGTATATAAATGTGCAATATTTACCTGGGTCTATTCTTAACATTCTACTAACGATGATCAAAACGCACATAAAAACTCCCAATACAAAGCTCGAAACTGAGGCCGACACCATTGAGCTTGCAACCACCAAGATGATTTCGGAGACTGTTGTTATTTCGTTTGGGTGTTGTATTATTCCTAGTATGACGGAGAAGACGCCAGCAATACACCCAGAAATGAGTGCTTGAACTTGGATCAACGCTAGGTTGCCCCACACAAGTCCGTTTCTGGTTGTAGGATTATCCAAATCACCTAGATTCGCCTGTTTTTATATTTATGTTAATAAAGAACCACATCATACGTCTTGAATTTACTCACCGAAGTGGAGAAGCGAGCAGCTAGATTCATCTCAAGATTCCCTTTTAAATTTAATAAAACGGGAACTAAAATGAATAATTCTGACACTTTTGTAAACACCTCCCAATGCTTTTACACTGCGAATTAGTAAATAATTAAATGTATTGCTGAAAATAAAATACCTGGTATATGTCCATCATCCAACCTGCAAATATTAAGCCAATGACGCATATTAAAAGTGAAGGAAAGGCCTATATAAACAAGTGTTTTTTTTTGCCAAGAGAATAATGTTGAGAATAGAAAAATAAAACACAGAAAAAATATATATATATTTTTTTTTTACTTGAGATGCCAAGTGGTTACCATTAGTAACCTTCAACTCTTCTTCTCGTTGAGGGGCTCGAAAATGGACAAAAGAAGAATTCGAGCCTGTCCGCATATGTCGCTGATGTTCAGGGCGATCTCCAGGGGTTAAAAGTTCAATGTCATCATTAGGTACAAGATTGTAATCAGGTGGCATGACTTGGTTTTACGGAAGTAATTAAAGGAAAGTAAGTATGTAAGTAAGTAAAAGTAACTAAAGGAATGTCACTGGGTAATAAGTATAAAGAGAAGGAAAGAAAAACTAGACAAAAATATACTTTTTTGAATGTATTTTTATTATTTCGACCTAAATTTTAGCCAAAGACCTTGAATTGGGTCGATCTCCATTTATTGAATTTACCATAAATGGCAACTTTATTACACAAGCTGCTTTTACTATGAACCATATAAATGTCGAATAGAGACAATTCCGAACAGCACCGAGACCATCACAAGAAACATCCACACCCTTTCACTTTTACGCGACTTTTCGAATTGGCTTTTCCAATTATTGAGTAGTGTGATTTGCTGTATCAGCTCTTCCTGCTGCAACTCCATCTCGTCAATTCGCTTTTTCGACTTCTTTTTAATCCGGTACAGCTCTTGTTCCAGCAAATCCAACCGATCATGAAATAGCATATTTGTGTCTGCCTGCACTGCTTCAATAAGAGACGAGCTGGACGGCGTTGTGGCGGTGATGTTTTTATTGATATTATCGGTAGGGACAGCGTCGGGCGGTGATATCTCTTCCACATTTGTTGGGTTGGAATTAATCACATCACTTTTATTATTATTATTATTATTATTGTTATTGTTATTAGTGCTGCTATTGTTGTGCTTATCAAGTAACGACAAATGTTCTATTTCGTTGATTATTTTTTCAGACATGACACCGATATAGAGCTGCTGTAAAAATAGACTCTGTCCCAGATATTCCTTTTTTAGTGGCATGTTTCCCACAAGCATATTATCAGACAACACTCGCGATCCCGTTGTTGCTTGACCCGTTCTATTTAGTGTCTGTAAGTCACACAGTGTGCCCTGCATCACATCCCAAATGGCCCCGGATCTATCCAGCAAGGGCAAATCCTGCGTTTCCTCGCCTTGGTGCTGTAAAAACTGCTCATACGCCCACACTTGCCATCGCACAATGCCCGTTTCGGTGCGATCCTTCATCACAATCCCTGGCTGCCGTGACCGAGATATTTGTGTCCTTATTTTGCGGCTGGGCGGTAATAATAATCGAACCGTATCAAACCATGTTTCTAATAGCGCCCGTGTTGAGTATTGAAGGTTGGGTATAGATGGTATCATCCAATTGTGCATGATTTCGCTCCTATTTATGTTGTCCAAAGAATAGCAATCATCCAGACTGTCACTTAGTAATAACCCCAGCTCTTCGTCGACTCCAAGGGTTACGGCCATAGTGCGTGCCTGATCAACACTGACCCAGATGTCACAAAAGGGAAACTGTGCAATTAGAAAGTCCACCTCGAAATCAGTTGATTTTAAGTTGAATACAAAGAAGCCTTCTGTGATGGTGAGGCCACATGCTTTGAAGAGCTGAGCGGCAGATATATAATGAGCCTCGAACTCTTGGTGGATTAGGCGATAAATTGGAACGTCATTCAAGTTGACTTTGAAAGCTGGGTACATTCGGTTCCTGTGTGTTAAAAGTCCATCTTGCGTGGCATCAATGTCCCAATTGTAAAAGAGCTGGAACTGAAGCGCGAGTGAGTTGCTATTAAATTCCTCCATGACTAGCGATAAGAATAGGATACAATATACATATGATAATACACAAGGATATTATAGTTCAACATTAAATAGCTGGAATCAACAAATAAAATTTCTACGTCACTTTTTCAAGTGTAACACGCTTTCTTGTAGCATCACCATCAGCACCATTATCTTGGTACTATCCAGGCGAAGTGATAGCACTGTCATTATAATCGGTGAAAAATGAAATAAAAGTATATCTAAAGCGAATATACATTCTGCTTGTCATTCACCAATCATTCAAAGTGAATATGGGACATTCACATGCATACAACTTACACACACACTATAATTGATCAGAGATGCTTTTGTACTCCCTTTATAATTAGATACAATAAACACGTATCATCCTTCTCTAGATATTGATCCAATCCTAGAATTATAAATGATGCAAGGATTTTAAAAATATCACTTGGTAACTTATTCCACCGAAAATGCAAATTGTTGGAATATCCGGAGTCTGAATCTGGAGAGATCCCATAGACAAACAAAAACTTATTGCAGCAGAAGGAAAAACTCAGGTCAAGTCTTTTAGATTATTGGATAAAACAACATTAGTAAAAGGGTACTTGAAGCTATAAAAGGAGTATGGTACGACGATTGAAACAAAAGACAGGAAATGTATATCGAAGGAAAGGTTTTCAATGATGAACAAAAGCAAAATCCACAAGTCGATAAACTAAACACTGAGTTGAAGGAAAAGCTCAATTCCATTCCAAAGGTATCGAAATTAAAAATCACCCAAGACCGAGTTGTTGGGTGTTGAACAAGTAGCTCGATTACTCTTAAAGAAAAAGAGACTTCAGGTCATGATATCATTGATTGTTATTTTTAAGAGATATAAAGTAAAAGACTGGACACTATTATTCAGAAACCGGATCCAATGGATGGTTTATAGCTATAAATTATGTATATCACTCAAGTTGTCGAGGTTACTGATAAGAAAACCGGATACCTTCCCGAAAGGGTGAATTATTTATAATTCAAAGTGTATATTTAAATTTAAATATAGATGTAAAGTTGTATCCTCTCGTATCTTATTTCTTTTACTTTCACTCTAATTACTTCATAAAAAAAGTGAAGTAATCGGGACGTGCATTGATACAAATGCTATTCTATTTATGATTGCTAGTTATGGCATCTATCACATTGAATAAACTG